>CALNHX010002398.1:0-180291 GCA_940337035.1 Agriotes lineatus | reverse complement strand
TACTGTTTTCTCCTTCAATCCTATCTTTTAAATGTATTCTGTTCCTGCGGTATGTAGCTCCATTTTCAGTTCTAACATAGTATGAATTTGGATAGTCCGTTGCCTCAAGTACTTTTCCTGGTATCCACTTTCTCACACCCTTTTGAATATAAATCTTTTGACTGGGTTTAAGTACGCTTAACGCTCTACTTGAACGATTTGCGTATTTAATCTGCTGTTGCTGGTGTTTCTTCAATAACTTCTTGTTTTGTACTACATTAAATTCTGGTTTCAGGTTTATTGTAGGGATTTGGGTTCTAAGTGGTCGTCCCATTAACATTAATGCGGGAGATGGTAAATCTTGTTTTGGAGTATTGTTGTATTCCATAATAGCTATATTTGGATCATTTTCTGCTTGGATGCTTTTAAGAATTAGCCCTTTTACAGTCTGAATAGCTCTCTCTACCATACCATTTGATTTTGGGTAATGAGGACTAGATGTCATGATTTTCGCATCGATTTTATTAGCAAATACATGATATTCTTTTGAATCAAAAGGAGGCCCATTATCACTATGTATGACTTTTGGTATTCCATGCGTTCTAAATATTGACATTAATGCTGCAGTTACAGCTTTAGTAATTTTGCTATTTAATTTGCGAATTTCTATAAATTTGGAATGGTAATCTATTACAACCAAATAATCTTTTTTCTATTAAATGTAAAAAATCGACTCCTACCTCATTCCATGGAAGTTCAGGTATTGGATAGACTGTTAAAGGTTCTTTGACGTTTGATTTTGAATACCTCTGACAGATGTCACAGCTTTGCACCCTTTGCTCAATATCTTTTGCCATACCTGGCCAAAAGACCGCATTATTTGATTTTTGTTTACATGATATTATACCTTGATGTGCTAAGTGTATACGATTTAATACTTCCTCCCGTTTTGCTTTTGGTATAATCATTTGATTCCCACGAAAAAGTAATTCATTATATTCATGAATGGTACTTCGATATTGCCAGTACAAACGAATTGATGCATTTCTTCATCTAATTTTACTGCTTGTACGTACTCATCTGTTTTTTTATCGGACATAGACACCACTGTATTTACTTGCTGTGCAGCCCCTTCCAAGTAACTTGTATCTACAGATGTTGTTCCTGGAGACCTAGACAAGGCATCAGAAACAAACATTTTCTTACCTGGAACGTAGCTTAAATCAAACTGGTATCTTAACAGTTTCAGTATCATTCTTTGTATTCTGGGCGATAAAGTGTCCAACGGTTTCTTGATAAGACCTAAAAGTGGTTTATGATCCGTTTGGATTTCAAACTTTGTACCATAAAGAAAATAATTAAATCTTTGACAACCATTAACAATAGCTAAAAGTTCTTTTTCAATCTGGCTGTATCTTTGTTGACTGTTAGTTAACGTTACCGATGCATACGCAATTGGGTGTTCATCTTGTAAAATTACTGCACCCATTCCATTCTGGCTTGCATCGACTGATAATACCGACTTTTTTAATGGATCAAAAAACTTTAAAACCGGTGTTTCTGTAACAAGCTTCTTTAATTCTTCAAAACACTTTTGCTCAATTTGTTCCCAGATAAACTTATTTTTAATGCTAAGTAGTTTTCTTAAAGGTGCTGTTTTTCAGATATGTTTGGCACAAATTTTGCCAAATAATTTATCATTCCTAAAAATCTCATAAGCTCAGTTCGATTTTCTGGAGCTTTGTAGTCCACTATTGCTTGTACTTTTGATTCATCTACTGCTATTCCGTCTTCTGTAATTACATGACCTACATATTTCACTTTATTTACACAGTACTGTACTTTGCTTTTATTAAATTTAAGTCCATTTTCATTTGCTCTTTTTAATAATTTTAGCAATCTTTCATTATGTTGTTTTTCAGTATTTCCAAAAACCAAAACATCGTCCATAAATGTACAAATACCTTGTAATCCTTCAGTAATTGTGTTAATTGCGCGTTGAAATACCTCTGGAGAACTACTTAAACCAAAAGGTAGACGAAGGAAGCGATACCTTCCAAATGGTGTAGCCACTGTACATAACTTTGAGCTTTCTTCATTTAACTTTATTTGTAAAAATGCCGATGAAGCATCTAACACTGTAAAATATTTTGCTCCTTGTAATTCTCCAAATATCGTTTCTTGTGTTGGAATTTGGTAATGCTCTCGTTTTATATATTTATTTAATTCCCTAGGATCCATGCAGATTCTAATTTTACCTGTTGGTTTCTTCACTATCACAATTGGATGTACCCAATCTGTTGGTTCCTGTTCTTTTTTTAATATTCCAGCATCGACCATTTTGTTTATTTCATTTTTTACTTCGGCTATTAAAGCTTTCGGAATGACTCTAGCATTTGTAACTTTACTTACAGCTCCTGGTTTTAATTTAATTTCATATTGAAATGGTATTGTCCCTAGTTTACCATTGAAAACATCAGGAAACTCATCTATTATAGGAAATGTTTTTACACTATGCACTCTGTGAATCAACTGTAGTTCTTGACACGCTTCCAATCCTATTATGGGTTGTATAGACTTTTCTATTATAAAGAAATCGAGATTTAATTTGTCAACTTTTGACGTTTGACATGTCAGTTTGCAAATACCTAAAATGTCAATTTTATGCCCCGTGTATGACGTAACTATTTTATTGGTATTATTTATTTTAGGTTTTATACGGAGAGCATCATATTTTGACTTTGGTAATACGTTGCAGTCTGCCCCTGTGTCGAGTTTAAAGGATACTATGGTTCCATTCACTTTGATAGATTCTCGCCACTCAATTGCATCCACTGAACATCTCAATGTATCTAATATGAAATCATGTTCGATTTCTGTTTCCTGCATTACTGAATTATCTTCATCTAAAGTATTTATCCATTTTGCTTTGCATACTTTAGCGAAATGGTTACGACGTTTGCACTTTTTGCAAAATTGCCCATATGCGGGACAGTTTCTCGGATCATGGTGATAGCCACAACGCGAACATTGTCTATTTTCCCCTCTGCTTTTAAATTTGTTCATTCTTTCTTGACCATATTCACGTTTATTTTCACATTTCTTGCTTGTTCCCATTACTTCTCTACGTTTCTGTTTGTTAAGTACATCCACTGTTGTGCCTTTTTCCATTTCTTTCATCTGCGATTTGCTTACCTCGTTAGCTCGACAAAAATTTAGTGCTTTTGTCAATGATATTTCCGGTTCTCTTAAGAGTCGTTCTTGTACTGCTTTATCTAATATTCCTAGAACAATTCTATCCCGTAAAAGACTCTCATGCTGATCACCAAATTCACAGTTTGTTGCCAACTTCTTTAAATCAGTTAAATATAAGTCAATAGACTCACCTTCTCTTTGTGCACGACTAAAGAATTTAAACCTGTCAAAGACAGTGTTTTTTCTAGGTTTACAAATAGCATCATATTTTTCTATGACAGTTTCTAAACTTTTTACTGTACCTTCAGCGAAAGTAAAAGTATTATAGATTTCCAATCCTTCTTCTCCAATCAAATTTAAGAATATTGCAATCTTTAAATCCTCTGCCTTATTCTTTTTCTCCGATGCCACCATGAAAACGTCAAATTTTTGTTTCCATTTCTGCCATAATTCTGCTAAATTTCCTGATTTGAAATCAAGAGGTGCTGGTTTATTAAATCCTTCCATTTTGACCACTATGCTGTCACCATGTTATGTTTAATACAAGAGTTTTTATTATGTCTTCTTGTACACATAAACTTGTTATTTTATAACTCCTCTAACTCTATGGTAACATGAACAACTTACTGGATCTATATGTTACAAGTCCTACCCGTAATGGAGAAGCTATTCACCATTCCCAAATATTGAAACACAAATAATGGTTAGCTGCGAGGAAAGCTACAAACGTGCAGCATGTGGGCGGTATTTGTCAGTACAGCGATTTCAATAGGTAGCAATATGAAAACGTGGAAACGAGATGGGCACGCACAGTTGTGGAATGCGGTGACGGAACAGGACCCTGCATTCCCTAGCAATTGTGTGTGGTCCTTAAGCCGCAGAAACGATTAATGACGGAATCCGAGCGACGGTGGGGTTTTAACCGACAAATTTCGAAAGCGATAGTGTTCTCCTCAACGGGGTATACGACACTATACGCCAAGGAAATAAATGCGGCTCGGGACGGTTTTTAACATTACCGATTGCAGCCGAACACTGCAGTTTCTCGTGTAGCTCTCTTGCCACGCACGTATGACTTGTGTCACAAATGAGAACCAAAATTCCTTTAAGGGGGAGGGGGGGTCGGGCGCGCTCAGCAAAAAGGTAGCTCCTTGCTTAGAGTCTAGTTAGGGACCTAAGAGCCAAGGAAGTGAGACGACAGATGGTGCTACGTCACTCTGATAGATAACTAGAAGAGCAGCCGACTTCTCAGCCGGATCTAGCCGTGAGTTAAACGAGAAACTCTAATTTCAAAACTAAAAAACAGGCGTCAAGTAGCAAGTAACCCAAGCACTTTGCTAATCAAATAAACGTTACACGTCGAAAGACTGTTAGACCATTTCATGAATAAGAGAGAGAACGGCAAGGACAAATAAAATTCGCAGGCATAAATAACAGACTAGTATAATTATAACAACAGAGACTACTAGGTAGTACATACACAAAGCACGGCAAATCAGATCAAATATCTCAGGAAATATTTCATTAGTAAAAGAGAGGCTCTTCAAAAGGTATAAATGCATATAATCAAAAGTTATGAAGATTTAGGTTAAATAAATAATTTAAAAAGTAGATTACGGTAGAATTAGCAATTTGCATCACCAACAGGTTACTCGCTGAGCTAGCGTAATTAAGAGTTAAATTTTGGGTTCGGATTGAATTTGACACAAAAACCACAAATGCAAGAACATCCTCATGTTATTAATGATCAACAGATAGGTCCTACAGTACTCAAGTACTTGGTTCACAGCAGGACATTATATAACTCGGAATACGCTTATTAATTAATTAAAATTATCATCGGTTTTAATTCGTCGGGTAAAGAGAATTCTTAATGCAAAATCTTGCAAATAGGGGAATAATCAAACCTCCCTAGCAGCACCAAATATACATAGTATATTTCTGTAATGTAGATGTGATATTATTTGTCACTAAAATAATGTGAGATATAATGGATATTAGCATGATATTTTAAAATGGGATATGAGCAATATATCAAAGATATATGCAAACAACATCTCTAAGATATTTAAAAATGTTTACATTTAACTGAGATTTCCCATATATTAGGAGGATATTATAAAATTAGATGTAACGGATATTGGATTCCGACTAATAACGGATATCTGATGTATATTTCGAACTGAGTTGGGTGTGTTGTATATTGCAAATATTAGAATGATATCACCGGTAGATTCTCAAACAAATGTATTTATACAAGATACAAGCAATACTTGAAGGATAATTAATAAAGGGTTAAAAACAATATTTAATTAGGATGTTTACTGTATACAGGGATGCAGTATGCAGGGTATAAATTATTTGTGGAGCAAACTACACGGGGCAATGTTAGTCATAAAAGTCTGAGTAAAAAATCTTAATACTAAAATGTTTAATTGGTCTTCATGGGCCCTCACGAGCGGCAAATAAAAAACATGATACCTTTTCTGTTTCAAATATGTGAAAGTATCGTCAAGCAAAGTTGTTCAAAATGTAAAATTATGGTCGCCTGCAAAATTTAAGAAATATTGGCTTACTTTTATCAAACCGTGTGTACTAGATGAAGTAGATACTTTTGTGGTAACACAGTTTCATAAAAGTAGCTCGATATTTCTGAAATTTTGCATGGGGCCATAATTGTATATTTTGAACAACCTTCCTTGAAAATACTTTCACATATTTGAAACAGAAAAGGTACTTTACCTGAAAAAATCATGTTTTTTATCTTCCGTTCGGAGGGCTCATGAAGACCAATTCAAAATTTTTCCTGATTCAGAATTTTATGACTAACATAACCACTTGTACTTTGCTCCGCAATTAATTTACACCCTGTATAGAATGTACTATGCAAGACAAAAAAAACTGGTACAACTCTTGATAGAGATTTTAGCATAATTTGGTTAGCTAAAGCGAGGCTTTGAACAATTACGTTTATTATATCCATAGCAACGTCTAAACAATTTGACGGTGAAGTTAGAAATACCTAGCAACTGTACATATTAAAGCAGTCACATTCACAGCAGACCATACTTACTGTACCAGTTTTTTTTGTCTTGCATAGTACATGACATTGTATATCGGTGGAATCTGCATTAGTGTACACGAACATTTCGTATCTGATTATTTTTAAGATTTAAATAAATTAGTTACACTAACATATTGTTCTCGTTGGATTTTTGTCCTAAGATTCGTCAGGAATATCTTCCAAGAAAACCCTTTCAACGTCCCATGATTAAATAATGCAAACTGAAGGTGTAATTTAGTAAAACCTGTAAAACTGTAATTAATTATTGAATTATTTTCATAACACTCCAGACAACCGTACTACAAAATGATGGTAGTGTAAAAAAGTTAGAATTTTCAAAAAACAAAGGCACCATTTAGTAAATAGCTCTGGAATGTGAAAGTTTCTTAGTCACTAACGACGTCTTATGGCCGTAATTCTTGCAATCATTGTAGAAGAATTTGCCTGGTTGAAGATGATGCTTTTAAAAGCTTATAGCGAATTAACATGACTTATAGGATACATTTCCAACTTTGGAGATACCCGGCGATCCCAAATATTTTACTTCAACAACAGTAATAACATTTTGATTTGAATGCAAAAAATCTTACAACACTTAAATTTTATGCAAAATAAGAATTTCTAAAAATATGCAGAATCTACAAAACTGAAATATATGTAGATATTTATTGTAGGTATAATACATTGATAAATAATTAATTGATACCCATCTTAAGTTTGATAATGTATCACCTAGGTATCACTTACGTACTTTAATATAAATCTCTCTGTTGTTTTCAATTTAGTATGCTTATTACGTAGTTCGCAAGTGAAGAGGTTAAGTTAATAATGCGTGGGAACGTAAATCGTAGTTTTGAGTTAATTTGTTGTTTACAATAATTTTTTTTTAAATAATTATGTGTTGTTATAATTAAGGGCTTGGCTGGGCAGTATTTGGTAAAGCCATTAATTCAAATGGCCCATTTTTGCTTAATCATTCTTTAAGTCGAAGATCTATTTATTATATTTGCTGACTTTTACTGTTTATTTTACCTTCAAATGTTAATCGAGTTGTTTGTCATACGCGTACCATTAGATTTTCATAGATAAAAATAAGAAATGCAAATATTTGATTAATGAGAAGTTTTTTCGAGTTTCTAAGTAATAATAAATATTTTATCACTGTATACATGTATATGCTACCTACAAGCAATAATACGTTTCTAAAACAAAACTTTGAATGCTAAAATCATAACAATTGAAAAGTGCATTCAAATAGTAATTTACGATACAAGTGCGTAAAGCTACTCTTTAGGCATGAGTGGCGTAGAATTAAAACGCGAGTGAGCGAGCGTTTTAAGCCCCACGAGTGACTAAAGATGCTTTACGCATGTGTATCGTACAATATTTTATCTACGATAGAATCTAGAAAACACGGTAAATATTTAAAAAAAAAATTAAATTAGGATTACCAGCAACCAGTCGTAATTTGCGTGTTTTAAAAAGTTTAAAACACGTTGCTACTGACAACGTGCCTGATGTAATTTTTTAAACACGTAACTACTGACGACGTAAACTAATGAAAACATGTTATTAAACAGTCGTTTTACAAACTTAGAACTGCCAACTAAAAGGTAATTTTACACACTGTCGTAGATAAAAATATTTTAACGGAATAGACATATAGCGAATCCCAAATTTATTCCCGTTTAAAAAGCACCCAGTTACAGAGTAAGAGAGAAAACTACCTGCTGCTTTTGTAACCGGCTTAAAACAGGTACTTAGTTCTTAGAAATAGCATCTTCCTTACGAGTTTCTCATAATGCAGTGTTCAGTTCTTCAGTATGGTTTCAGATTTTGTGTTGCAACTACAAATTTTTGTGGAAGTGCTCAAAAAGTGTTTTTTGTGTTTAAGAAAACCAGTAGAGGTAAGTTTAATTATTAAAAGTATTAATTAGTCTATTACCCCAACCATGTCGTCTAAATATAGGAAAGCAAAAAGTCACTTTATAAAACGAACTATTGCACGGAAGGTTGAAGTTGTTCAGATTTCTACAATTGCTACAGTAGTTTTAAATCGAACTATTGATCAACAAGATTCTGCTATAAATTTAAGCACAATTATTAATAATAGACTGCAAACATAAAAATTAAGTACATTCATAGGAGTATTCAAATTTACTTATCTTTTGTTTTAAGAATTTCTTTTTGTGTTTCAGACTCAGCTATTATACCTAGTAGGTGGTGAAACAACACACAAGTCGATCTACTTGCAAATGGGAAACCTATCAAAGGCAGAAGCGGCAACATTTTATTCTGGCCTAGGGAAAAAGAAAAAGTTGCCCTTTTGAAGTCTAACTCTATTTGCAGTTATTGTTGGTATGCAAACAAAAGAAAAGTTTCTATAAATATAGTTTTGAATGAGTTGCAACATCCGGAAGATCTGAACTGTTGAAATTATTCCACCTTTTGGAGGCATTAAGCCAGAAAATTTTAAATTTATGTTTATTGGAACTTTTTTGTTGCTGTGATTTGTAGAACTTATCCTAAAAATTATTTTCACCTCTTAAAAAAAACACCCAGACGTTCTTGTAATTATAACGACTCGCAACAAGAGTTCTTTGAATGAAAAACGTGATTTTTAGGACAGATTGATGTGACCTTCACATGAGACACTATGGAGCACTTATTCAAACATAAATAAATATAAAATGTTAAATGAGTAGTATAATTGTCCGCTAACCGTTGAGACAGAGTGTCACTCCTAAGAAAGAATTTCCGGAACTAGGTATATATTTTCTCTTTTTCTTTTCCTGCATAATCAGTACCTACATCCATTTTTCGTCGGTAATTTGGAAAGAGTCCGTAGTTAGTGGCACCCGAAACAAAGCCTATTTGATTTTATAATTAAATTTTGCCACTGCTGCACTTTTCCCATTTTTGTAATGAATTTCCATTGCTTGTTTTTCTAAATATTATATTATAGTAACACAATGGTTGGTGTATGTGAGAAAATTGTAAAATGAACCAAGTAAACTTTAAATTAATGCATATTATGTATTTTTTTCAGATGCTAGTAGGCAAAGATACCCCACTACTACTGACGTGGAAATCCGAAAATCCGTAGCTCTATATCTAGCAAATTCCAAAGATAGAACGCTAAGGCAAACTGCAATGTAATATATATGTGTACAAAACTTTAATAAATGTTGTTGACAATTAGTGTAACAATTTTAATGAAGAATATAATGTTATTATATTTCTTATACCCACATAATATAATAGACTGTGTTATATAAAAAGCAAATAGCATTAACGCCAGTTTTTTAATATCAACTGAACAGCACCTAATAAAACACATATAGTTGATAGTGCAAAGAGACATAAACAGGATATTTAACAAAGCATGTTGTTTCAATATTCAGTTTCAGACAAGTCAAATAAATCAAAGTAACTATTGGCTATCGAGCGATTCTTTTTATCTAGCTCACTACTGGGATATTTTGATAATGATGAGAAATGAAAACGTTGGTTGTATTAGAAAAAAGTTGCATAATTTATGGCCTTTCCAAAATCCGTTTATGCATTTTTAATTTTTCACCAGTTTATGAAATATTGAAAATTGAGTTTTTTGTTTTCTTCAAACATTTAAAAAACATGTATAAGAACACGATTCAGAGAAAAAAAATGTATAGCTTCACACATACTTTTTAAAGATTGGAATATTTGAAGAAACAAAAATTGATTTTCAGTTGTTTTTCAAGACATTTCAGGAAGTACCCAGCAAATTACAAATCAGTAAACAGCATCTGAAAAAGCATAAATTATGCAACTTGTCTAATTTAACCAATCTCATTTCTCTTACTGTTATCAATTTCCCAATAGCGAGCGAAATGAATAAAATTTCACGGGACGGTCAGTTTAGATGGTTTGGCAATATACGGTGTACATCCTATTATAAATAAATTACCGATATTTGTAAGATATATATACGAGATCTAGGAGACTGGCATCTAGAAAATATTCCTTGCTAATATTGTGTATACACATTTTACAAATATTAAGCGGATAATGGTGAGATATATTCAGAAGATGTGCGCGGTTAACATCTAGAGCATATTGGTTGCCAATATAGTGCGGATATTTGCATGATATCTTCAGCAGATGTACGCGACTAATATCTGGCGAATACCGATTGCTAATATAGTGAATACATCCTTCAAAAATATCTGAGGGATATTTTTAAGATATATTCAGCAGATATCTGCGGTTAACATCTAGGTAAGATCGGCAACAGATATAGTATTGATGTATTTTTATATATATGGCCAATATTTAAAAGTGTGACATTAATTTATCCCATAGACATTACTAACTAATATCCTTGGTATATAGTGTGCTGCTAGGGGCTAGTTCAACCGAGAGGCTCGGTTACTAACATGAAGCGAAAACCCAAACTTTGAATTTCACAGTACACGCAGAATTGCTTCACAGGGTCTAAAAATAAAATAATAATAACTCTTATGGTACATGGCACACATCCAAAATTTCAATTCAAGTCTAACCTTGACATTGCAAAATTATCGGAAGTAAACAGTGACTCGATTCTGGTCCAAATTATACTGTATTTATCTAAACATGAAGAGAATCTGGTATTTGATGAATTACAGGTTTTTAAGCGCAGGCAGGGGACTAGCTTTGATTAAGACAGACCTTTTGTTGCCGGTCATCAACTATCAAGCCGGAGTATCAAAATCTGACCAGCAGCAAAACCATGTCGATAAGACTCGAAAACATTCAGGTGCTGGTGCATATTTTGAATGGTTATTCCACGTTACAACCTTCTGCGATGAATCTCAAGAGTCAACTGATATCGAACCTCGTACAAAAAAGGAATCATCAACAAGCAAGTCGTTAAGGAAAAAAGAAGTTAGTAAAGAGAGCTGAAAAGTTAGGACACTTAAAACCAAACAAATAATACAAAAGAAAGCTAGGGCGTACCGTTGAGATGTTTTTGGCTTCGTTTTCCAAAATCGTAACATGCTGCTATTAAGTGCAATTCCAGAATATGTCTGATTTTGTATAATTCACAAAAATATTTCTTCCAGGAACTTCATGGAATTTTTACGAATAAAACCCCAACACAATATTGATTTCTTAAACTAAGATTCCAGCGAAACATTTGACTTCACAAGGCATTCCTTACTGCAGTAACACAGAGTGGCAAATGGTCAGAAAAGATAAGCAATTTACAAAAAAATTTTTTAAAACCTCGAGAATTCGAGATAGGAAACCAAAATACTTCGGAGTTTAAAATGTTGAAGGAAATAGCGTTAGAACTATTTATGAATAATACATTAAAATAGGAAACTTGACTTATTGTATAAATTTAATTGTAGGTAATATCTTGATTTATCATTTACGTAGATAGCTGTAAAAGACTTGGGACCCGTAACAAAGGAAGCGAAGAGGTTGTCCTCGGTAACTTGCAAATTTCTACGAATGATTCTCTAAGGATCCATCATCACACAAAGAGGTTGGTGCATGCAATATAAGAAAAAAATAACCAAAGTGTGATGTAGAGTAAAATTAGAGTAGCGCTTGCAGAACCGCGAAGACACATGTGACTTCACATTACGTTTCACCACTTGTTGGTTGAAATTTTTGGAATCATAGGCCAGCCCTAAGCTAAAACGCAAGAAAAACGTCGCGTGTGCTTCAAGACGCTGAGGGAAGCAGACCATTTAAAGTTTCTATGCTATAAGAGCGACGAAGTGTCGTAAGAATAAAGAGAGATGGCTCATTATCATAATGTTATTGAAAATTCTACTAATAGGCCTAAAAAAGTATGGGATATTGTTAATAATCAAACAGGCAGAAAGAAGGACAAGCAGTCTATAGTATGGAGGGAGGGTAATTTAGATGTTACCAAACCTACTGCAGTTGCTGATTGTTTCGGTATTTTTTTTCTGAAATAACAAATATTAGCCTTAAAAAATACTATAGCAATGCTACCTCTACTAACTGTGCCACTTTGCAAAATATAGAAAATACTTCGTCCATCTTTTGTGAATCTGTTGATAGGGATGAAATAATGTGTGTAATAAGTAGTCTTAAACATAAAAATAGTGTGGGTATTGATGGCATCCCGACAAAAGTGCTGAAGCACATTTCACTTTGTATTGTAGATCCTCTTGTTTATATTATTAATATGTCTTTGGAACGAGGGATTGTTCCGGAAATTTTGAAGGTCGCATCTGTTGTGATAATCTTTAAAAATAAAAATAACCCCTCTGATAAATCTAATTATAGGCCTTTATCACTACTAAATGTGATCTCAAAGGTATTTGAAATTATCATGTCCCACAGGCTTAAAGCATTTTGTTCTCGAATGGGTATTTTTAATGAAGTGCAGCACGGATTCATGGAGGGCAGGTCAACGGAGACCGCTGCCAATCGTCTCATAGACTTTGTCTCTAGTCAGGTTGATGAGGGTGATGTGGTGGCGGTGGTTTTATTTTATCTGTCTCGTGCATTAGGTTGCATTGACTTTTCATTTATGAAAAAGAAACTCATTACTCTGGGAATAAGGGGCCAACCGCTTGGTTGGATAATGTCTTATTTAAAGGAAAAAAATGTGTGTTGGAGTAAAACAGATACTTCACCTTTATATGACATAAACAGAGGCGTTCCTCAAGGGTCTGTGTTGGGATCGCTACTGTTTGTGCTATTTGTTAATGAGCTGCCTCACTTTTTGGAGGCTGACTGCATTGTGACGTATGCTAATGACGCAGCGGCGGCGGTTGCAGGACAGACCCAAGAGGATGTTCAACAAAAATGTATTGTTGTTATCAATCAATTTAAAGATTGGTGCAAGTCTAACAATCTAATTCTAAACTTAGAGGAAACGGTTTATATTAATTTTTATAATAGAAAAAAACCCTTCATCGCAGGATATGAATGTAGAAGGTAGAACAATTAATGTAACTAGCTCTACTAAGTATTTGGGTCTCCTTTTAGATGAGAGCTTAAATTGGAAAAGTGAGATTGACAATATTTGTAATAAGATAAACAAACCCTATTTTGCGATACTCAATCTTAAAAATGTCCTTAGTGCAGTTCATCTGGTAAATGTATATTACTCCATTGTTTAAAGTCATTTAACCTATAATGTTCGTTTATGGGGAAACTCTGTAGAAAGTAACCGAGTGTTTGTGGCACTACAAAAGAGGATTTTAAGATTGATTTTTAATTTTAAAAATACAGAATCGTGTAAGCGCACTTTCATTAATAACAAACTAATGTCATTTCCTTGCATATATATTTTTAAATGTCTGTTATATATAAAGAAAAATGTTTATTTGTATAGTACTAATTCTGATAATCACAGTTACTTGACACGAAATCGCAATGAATTAGCTACTCCCAGACATACTTCAAAGAAATTTGAAAGCTATCTCTCTCTTACGCACGAATTACTTTATATAGCAAGTTGCCTCTTCATAACAAAAACTTAAATTTTAGACAGTTTCGATGCAGGGTCAGGTCACTGTTGGTATCTGAGTGTTTCTACTCTGTGAGAGAGTACCTGGTCAGTTGCTTAGACCAATAATATGTATCTGTGATATTATTTGTTTGTTGTCTGTTCATATGTCTATTTGTTTTATTATTATTTATTTTTCATGACGTGTATATCTATAAATTTATAGCAAAACTACAAATAAAGACTATTCTATTCTATAAGCGTAGTCATGGACAAATGCAGGAATTTGAAGGATAGGGAATGACTTGTGCGCTCCGTTTGGTGGCAAACGGACATAAAAGTTTTCGGGAGCGCAAACTGATAGCCCTGAGTCGTCGAACGTTTTTTGGGCAGTAGCTTGGAAGCTATGGTGCGAGGAAATTTTTGATGTATTTGATGTCGCATTGGCAGTTGGCCATTTATTTGGATTAAAGTCCGGAAATAACTTAGGCATCCCTTTAGTTCCTTTTAGTTATCATAACGCCTGTGCGCTTTTAGCTTAGGCGGAGTTAGCGGCGACCTGCTTAACTAGCCTATTCTGTAAGCTTTTCGTTAGCTCTCAACCAATCGTTATATCCGAAATTTCGTAAAGTGAGCAAGTTCGTATTCGGTAAACCCCACTTCCTTAACAAATTCGTAATACCTTCGGTACGCCGTTCGTTGCGGCAGAGGTTCCCGTACGATAAGCTTGGGCCTGTCGTTACGAGTTGAAACGAATTCGTAAAACGTTTAAGCTTGAGTAGTTGGTGACTAGTTGACAGCAAAATATCAACTTAACCTATAAATCGGACAAACAAACGTATTTATAAAGTAATAATTTTAATAGAATTTGACGATAATTTTATACATTTGTTGATGGCTATTGTAGAAGGGGAACGTGTAAACAGGTATGTTATTTTATTGCTGTTGTATTTGGCACAAATTATATTTATAAGTATAATTTTTCAGAGAGAATCTGCGTCTTCAAAACCGTTTTCTAAGAGATCAGAGTGGTCCTTTTAATTTACCTGAGAAAAATTGTATGCAAATGGTTCTTACGAAAAATGTGTGTCTACAAGTCACTTGTTTGGTTCGAGTCAAGTGTTAGCCGATGTATCAATCTCGTTACAAATGCCACTTACACAATTTTTTAAATATATGGGTGAAGTTTCCAACCACCGCACAAGAGAAACGGAGAGCAAAATTGATATTTTATGAGAAATATTAATTAAGTGGTGTAATTGATTAGACACATATAGCCATAGTAGCTCCTCCCGCTGAATACGAATAGTTTCCAGGGCGAGTATATATAAATCGAAAAAACTATCACAGTATTAACGTGCAAGTGCAGTGCAGTAAATGCGAGGTATTCAGGATCAGTTGACAATGCGGCAATGTAGCCAACAGCCATTATATACCAGTACTTGTGACAGTTTGTTGAAGGTACATGCGTTATTTATGATTTATTAATCTGAATAATTTCTCTTGAAACGGCAAGTAAAATTATTCGAAATAAACATTTTATTTAAAGAAGTGTGTATTGTTGCAGGTGAAAGATCTTAATGGTGACTCGGCTACCCCTTGCAACCCTGGCGGTTTACATGTATTGTTGGTGCAAAACTTACTATACCACAGGGTCGCCACAATACAAGATTTATATCAACTGGAAATACAGTGAAAAGATTTATCGGCATGAAGGGGGCGAAGACATTTTCATAGATGTAGTTGGACCACCAATTGCGGAGAGAAAACTAGTTAGATGAAAGGCGCTTAATTATAGACAATTTTATTGCAAATATTTTTATTTAAAATGTATACTAGTGCGATTGCATTTATGTAATACTTATAGCTATGTACCTACATAATTTGATTAAAATATAACTATGCTATGAAGCAATAAAACCCTTCAGTCTTCTCCACGATTTTATTATTGTTGTGTGTAGCGACATGTTTCAAAAATAGATTGGTTGCAGCATCAGACTATAACAATCGTGCTTATTAACATATGAAATGAAGCAAATAATACAAAGTGACGTTAAAATTTAAAAGTTGAACAAATGTAACTACAAAACGCCAATCAGAAATAATTAACCAGTAAATTACATTATACAAGTCGTTACATTGGTTAAAACACAATAATTAAAATGTTCAAGATAAGAAGTGTACGACATCGGATGGCATAACTTTTATTGCTTTATATCAAAAAATCTCCACTATAAGCATGACGGATCTCCATCCCATAACTATGCCACTCATAGTTAAAGCACAGTATATTTACTAAATGTGAATATACTGTTGTTAAAGATTCGGGATTAACATGTTTTTCACACACAACCAAAAACGTTTGCGACTGATCGTATTTAAAGTTGCCGCCGCCAAGCAGAATGTTTGCAGCAACGGTAGTTAAAATGCAATAGATATACATCTAGTTATTAATATGAAAGAGACGGATAGCACGTACTACTCTAGTTAAAAACATTACCTCTTTCGTTACGGCTTGTTTACGAACGTACTTTTACCGATTTCGTTAAGGCTCCCGTAGAGAATATGATTTATAACGAAATTCGTTTCACCTTCCTGTACGAATTCATTCCTAACGAAGATCGTTTAGATAACAAAGTAGGTTAGTGAATAGCACTGTAAGTCTACATAAACTCGGGGACACTGCTTCAACTTGGTTGTTCGAGTTATTTCGAAAATTCGTCTGCGGAGGGAATGCTTCACTGCTCTTGTGTGCATATGTTTATCTCTAAGATACCACAAGCTGCTATTCGGGTCTACTACTTAAGTCATGGCTTACTTGGGAAATATCAATCTCTTTGGAAATCCCCTTGAAATCAACTTCCTCGGTCTAAGGTACTTCTACTAGATTTTAAGGTGCTTCTTCGAGATGTGAGTTTTTCACAGTGACGTAGATACATTAGGGAGCGCTTACTCAGGCAGTTATTGACGTGATTTAACGTCATTCTTTGTTGTATTTGAATTTTGTGGCGCTTCGTAAGCTGTTATATGATTCAGCTTGAAGTCGTAATATCAGCACAACTTTGCTTCTATAGCCTACGTATTATATTGTTGGTATATAGTAAAATGAATCATGTGCTTGGAGGTAGTTCGAACTTTGTACAGTTGAGGCTAACGGTTTTAATATCAAGCTCCCTTTCGTTATTTATAGGAGGGCCTCTCTACTATTTATTGCTGTGCTGTTTACTCGTCCTATTTATGTTATTATTTACGTTGTAGATTAATTAACAAAGCTGTAATTTTATGAATGAATACCTACTGTTCATATTTATTCGTATTATGAGCGGGTGCATAAGACCCAACGACAGAGAACAATAAGAAACAAAAACGTAACGAAGTAGAAGAGCATATTTATGAAAAATATGTAGTAATGCATAGAAAACCGTATATTCTGTGTTTTCACTCCTTTAAACAACACAGACCCAATTCTTACAGTGTTCACACAAATCTCGAATTTGTTTTTGGATTAGCAAAAACGCTTCCATTTTGCTGAGATGTGTCAGGTTTCGTGATTATTATTACGCTAATGATGAGAAAGGAGTTTTTTATTCATGTGGACCTAGAAAACGGCCAACGTATTGCCCAAAATATGGGAAATATTTGATATATTCAGATTATTAAAACTTTAAAGGTATGAATAAAGTTTTTCTTTTCAATGAGATATTAAAATTGTGCTCAACTTATTCAATTTTATCACAAATTGGGAACAAGACCATATTAATAAAAACGCTTAACAATGCCTTAAAATGTTATCAAATCCGACAATGCATCGTTTAAAATAATCGTTTTAAACGGTAATCTATTGGCGATTAGTACATATGTGCCATAAAAAGTGGTAATATAAAAAAATTATAATAAAAATCTAACTAACTATAGAAGTAGTGTTTAAGTATATTTTTTCTTAAAACATAAGCATCGATAATTTTCAAGAGCGAACTGTAAAATTCAATTATAAATCAATATAAAACTCAAATTAATCCGCGAAGACAGCATCCTATAAAGGGCACATTCTTTATACATCTTCAACATGTTCTTAAAAATGTACCGAGCAAGTGTTGTACTGTTTTTGGTGGCAGTTTATGGCGGTAAGTTATTTCGATTTTAGTAGAAAAGCAATAGTATATATTATTCAACGAGCGTGTAGTGATCGCTATTACTGGCTCTGAAGAAGTTGAAGGAGAGTGTCGTGATCCATCCGAGTGAGAAATTGCCTTTACCCACGAGTAGAATACTATACTTTTTTCTATGACTGATGAACAGGAAGATGAATTTTTCGGTATAGCACAAAATTACCGATAATTAACACTAAATTCAAATCGTCATAAGATTATAAAGCCGAGTAGATTCAGATTTATGCCAATTGTTAAAAATTATCTGTTGTTGCACTGGTTTTACCTATTATCTATAATTTAAAAAATTTATTTGCATCTGTTGAGGTTCAACAAGACTTATTAGTACAAGAATTAGAACCTATTAATATAAAAATTATGACTTATTGCTTATTAGCCACAATATTAATGGTAATATTCAAACAATTAGTAATATTTAAATTGTGTTGAATCAACATTAATATTATTTTTAGTTCGACGTTTTCGCAGATTTGCGAATTTTGACATTTGTTAACTATTAATATTTGAAAGTAATTGTAGCATAGATATGACGATTTGATGCATCCACAATTGTAATTTAAGATTGGCTCTAACCCGGGAGTTATAAAATTATAATTTACGGAAGTGAGTAATTAACAGCATTACTTATTAGAAATGGTATATGTAATAAATCCATTAATTGAATTAACAATCATAGAAAATTGTACTAATTTATTAATCATAACTCTATAATAAAGCAGAACACTTCCCAAGGTCAAACATGCATGCGCGTGGTCTATGTGTAGTTCGATTGTGGGCGTGGTCTTGATATTAGCAGCGTTGCCAGACCTGGTACAATTCTACGAATCTGGTACATTCTGAAACCGTTTCCTACAAAAGTACATTTTTAAAACGGGCATGCGCTCAGTCTGGCAACCCTGCATATTCTGACCCGAGTCGTGCCGAGCTGCCGATGCTATCGGTGACGTAACCGATCCTTGCCGTTTATGTTTGTAAGTGTGGTTAAAGTTTACATTTATTATTTTCACTGAAAGACCAAATTGAAGGACGCACTTTTTCATCGTATGTACTTCACACTTCCTCTAAATTGCTGGCGGATGGCAGTAAGAAACAATATTACAATTGTCATCGCTCTGTAAACTTTTTGTGTGTTCTAGGCAAAGTAATTTGGAGATCAGCAAAGGTATTTAATCTAATGTTGGAGTCAGTAATAAGAAAAATAGATGTTAAAGGAAATATCAGAACCAAAATGATCCATATCAACGCATACGCAGATGACCTCGTCTTAACAAGTAGAAGCATGAACGAGCTCAAAATAGTGTTTAGAAAACTGGAGATGGAAGCAAAAGAGGTTGGCCTGATCGTAAACGAGGAAAAAACGAAATACTTGCGAATTAACAAATGTGAAAACCAGCTGCAGAATCTAAAAATAGGAAATTATAATTTTGAAGGGGTAGGCGAGTTCGTATACTTAGGTTCACAACTAAACACCACAAATAACACTAGCGAGGAAATAACAAGACGCATTCAGAATGGAAACAAAATTTATTTTATGTACAAGAATCTGATGAAATCGAAAATACTGCAACGTGCATCCAAATGGAAGGTGTATAAGTCAATGATAAGGCCAGTGATGATCTACGGGTGCGAGACGTGGTCGTTAACAATGAGAGACCAAAACGCACTACGAACTGCAGAAAGAGCAATAATGAGGAAGATATGGGGCCCAGTGCAAGATATGAATGGCCCACGGGGTAGAACGAACGTGGAATTAGACGTGCTAATAAGTGGTGCAGATATAGTGCGTCTTGTGAAAGCACAAAGACTCAGGTGGTTGGGGCATGTCGAGCGGATGGCGAGTGACAGGGCAGTAAAAAGCGTTTTCGAATGGAGGCCGGACTACGGAAGGACCAGGGGAAGACCCAAGGAAAGATGGCTAGACGGTGTTCAGCGGGACTTGAGAACCTTAAGGGTGCTCAACTGGAGACGAGTCGCACAGGACAGAGCCCGGTGGAACAACGTTGTAAAGGAGGCTAAAATCCACAAAGGATTGTAACGCCGGTTAAGTAAAGTAAGTAAATTGTAGCAACTGTTGAAATTGAAAAGACATCATTATTATCAAAGCAAAATCGTTGATATCAAGAAGCCCTAAATCACTTTCAACACCTTGTTCTTTATACCGGGTGGCCATAAGTACCTGATATCACATTACCTTTGGAATCAACACCGCTTTATTAAAGCGATGAATACAACTAAACTAATAAATGTCATTAATGTCATCACAACTAAAATTCCTGTCTGTCAAAAATTATTACTGATTGGAATAAGTAATGGAGTTAGAACAGGAGATTTTTATAATCGAGTCGTAGGCTAAACTGCAGAATCCGGGGCACATTCTCCTCCTCTTATTGCATTTTATTACATTACATAGGTACCAATACTTATTGTAATTGAAATATAATACTAACCCAACATTTATAAGTAGCTAATTCCATGGCTACCGAGATCTCAGATATTTATGGTCACCCGGTATAACAATACTGGACACTCGTCACATAGACTTTTCGTATCTTCAACCCACAATTTTATGCTTATTGCATCGTTATGGTGGCGTTTTGTACTATAATCTATACCTACAAAAATCTCTTAGGCCAGCTACAGTAGGATCGGCCTGCCGAAAAAATCCAAGTGAGCTGAGATTTTGCATACACCTTTGACATTAAAAATAATGTCTCAAAAGTCCCCATCGATATGGCTCTTGCGATTTGAGTTATTCAACGTCAAAGGTCACAGAAATAAGTTTTTCGCAAATATCTCGATTTCTATGGGTCGTATGACTTTTTTAGTTATTACAAAAAATGAAGGCTAGGAAATTCTCTACAAAAAAGATTATACAGGTGCTTTACGTACAACTAACCATTCAGTAAATAACACACTGTTGAGTTTTGCAGACGGGTTTTACTTCCTTTTACGATAAAGGAAGTATTGCATTCACCCCAAAAATTCTAAATTGAGTTTTCAACAGATCTTCACGTTTTAGAGTCCCCTGAACCCAAAAACACGTGTTTTTGTTCATTGGTTGGTCTGTCTGTCTGTCTGCGAACAGAATATCTCATAAACGGAAAGAGGTATGGCGTTGAAACTTCATATATAAGTTTTGTGTACTTTCTAAACGCGACAGCTATCTTTTGAAGAAAATCGCATAACCGGAAGTATGATGTTTACTCTTGTGTTTCAAAAACGGCTCCAACGAGTTTTTTCAAACTTTACATTTTTATTACATTTTATATGTGGATTGATTGAGATGAGTGATTTTCAAGTTGAATTTTAGAGGTATTCAACTGAAAAATCACTTATCTCACATCAATACTCACCGGTTATGCGATTTTCTTCAGAAGCTTGCTGTCGCATTTAGATAGTACAAAAAACTTATATATGAAGTTTCAACGCCATACCTCTTTTCGTTAATGAGTTATTCTGTTGGCAGACAGACCGACGGACGGACACACAGACCAATGAGCAAAAACATGTTTTTTGGGTTCAGGGGACTCTACAACGTGAAGATCTGTTGAAAACCCAGTTTCCGAATTTTTGGGGTGAATCCAATACTTTCTTTATCGTAAAAAGAAGTAAAACCCGTCTGCAAAACTTAATAGTGTGTTATTTACTGAACGGTTAGTTGTATGTAAAAAAGCTATATAATCTTTTTTCTAGATAATTTCCTAGCCTTCATTTTTTGTAATAACTAAAAAAGTCATACGACCCATAGAAAGCGAGATATTTGCGAAAAACTTATTTCTGTGACCTTTGACCTTGAATAACTCAAAACGCAAGCGCCATATCGATGGGGACTTTTGAGACATTATTTGTAATTTCAAAATAAAGGTGTATGCAAAATTTCAGCTCACTTGGATTTTTTCGGCAGATGCTGCGGTTGTCCGTCTAATGTAACTGGACTATCTTGCGATATTGTGCAAGTCAAAGTGTGAAAATTGCTGTTGATTTTGTTAATTCTGTTATTTTGTTATTGCTATTGTCGCTATTTTTGTGTGTGTTGTTAATTCTGTTTTGAAATGCGCCATACCACAATGATGAGTACGCCTCCGATTTATTGAGTCGTTTAACTTAAATAAGGTTAACGATTTAATGTCAATATGATAGATGTCAAAAGTGTTACCAATACAAAACTTGGAAATTACTAGATTCTAACATTAGTTCTGCCATCTATGACCACTGGTTTGGATTCAAGTTGTAGTGACATCGCCATGGATATGCCATCTATGAGTGCTGGTCCAAGTTCAGACGACATCCCCATGGACATGCGAGCTATAGGTGTTGGTTCAATTTCCAGTGACATCGTAATATGCACATATGATGAAAAGGTTTGTATTTTTGTGAATTATATGTTACAATGTACCTATTTTAATTATGGATTGCAGCTATGGTGTCAATGTAGGAAACCAGACGACGGCGAACAAATGGTAAAATGTTCTGACAGAAAATGTAGAATAAAATGGTACCATTCAGTATGCCTACAATTACACAAAATTTTTTCGTTGACCGCAAAATTTTTTTTTGTGGTGAAAAATTTGATTCATACAACTAACCTCCATGCAAAATATCAAAACCTCAAAATCACAAAAACAGTTAATTAATGAAAAAGAGTGGATTAATCAAAAACAGTGTATTAATGACTTCTATTAATTAATCCTTTTTTAAGAAAAATTATTTTTCATATTTAATTATTCTTTTATGTTGTGTAGACAGCATGTGTAATTTTATTGATTGTTAATGTAGCTTACATAGTTTCGAAATATCCTTGTTTCTTATCGTATAGGTACTATTTAATAATTTTTGCTATGTGATATTGTAATTTTGCTTTTTATTAATTGGCCACATGCAGAAAAAGGTAATCAAATAATTTATATTATACAGTGTGTCCCCGGATTGAGTTCACTATAGGTATAATCGACAAAAAAAATTTACAATTTTATTTTAATGTTTGGGATCCGCCCTGCTTGGTCTGAAATTTATTTTAAGCAGAGTTTTAATTTTTCGAAATTAAGTCGGCCATGAGAAATGTGAAAAAACTATTTTCTATTTAGGTAAACTACCCTTTTTGTTCATGATACGGCAAAATTTTGTTAAGAAAAGTTGTTTAGAATGATAGTTTATGGCCCTATACAAAATTTTAGAAAGATTTGTCGACTTAGAAAAACCGTTATATTTTAGATAATTGTATTTAATTTTCAGGTAAACTATCCTTTTTGTTCATGATACGGCAAAATGTTATTAAGAAAAGTTGTTTAGAATGAAAAATTAAGGCCCTGTACCAAATTTCAAAAAGATCTGTGGACTTAGATTAAACCGTTATTTTTTAGATTAAACAAATTGCATTTATTAAAAATGATGATTTCATCTATGTCGACAGATCTTTTTGAAATTTTGTATACGGCCACAACTTTTTATTCTAAACAACTTTTTTTAATAAAATTTTGCCGTATCATGAACAAAAAGGATAGTTTACCTGAAAATGAAATAGTTTTCGCTTCCCTGTCAAGGCCTACTTGTTTTTCAAAAACTGAAAATATTCTTAAAATTCTTTTCAAACCAAGCAGGACCGAATCCCAGAACCTTAAAATAAAATGCAAAAATTTTTAATCCATCTCGCCTCTTGTAACATCAATCCTAGGACACACTATTGTATTTTCTTTTCAGGTAAACTACCCTTTTTGTTTATAATACGGCAAAATGTTGCTAAGAAGAGTTGTTCAGAATGGGAAATTATGACCCCATACAAAATTTCAAGAAGTTCTACCTACTTAAATCAAACCGTAATTTTTAATAAATAGGTACAATTTTAACGGTTTAATTTAAGTAGGTAGATCTTCCTGAAATTTTGTATAGGGCCATAATTTATCATTCTGAACAACTTTTCTTGGTAAAATTTTGCTGTATCATGAACAGAAAGGGTAGTTTACCTGAAAAGAAAATAGTTTTTGCTTCACTGTCAAGGCCAACTTGTGTTTTCAAAAACTGTAAATATTCTTAAAATTCTCTTCAGACCAAGCAGGGCGGAATCCTAAAACATTAAAATAAAATTGTAAAATTTTTTGTCAATTATACCTATAGTGAACTCAATCCGGGAACACACTGTATAATAAATGGTGGTGGATAGTATTAACGTTAGATTCTAAATTAACTAATTTTAATAATTTTGTAGATTTTATTATTATTATTAAAGTAAAAATAATTACATTAACTTTGTTAATACAATTTATTTCATAATTATACAATTATAGGAGGGCATAAATTTACGAGTGCACAAGAAACTGTTAATATCTGAGCTACCACAGCAACATCGTCAGTTTTCTTTTTTGCCAGGAACAACATGGGCATCGTTTCGTGAAGAACTGTATTTTTTTAACGAAAGACTCCAATAACGCGTTTAACGTGTATTCTGAAAAAAGATAATTAAGATAATTATTGTAACAATATACTTGCACCACCTCACGCTTGCTATATTCCCGGTTGATTCTATATCCTTTGGATCGAGCTGCCGTTTCCTTTTTAGAAAAGCAGGCGTTATCACTGTGGCCATATGTAGTCCTACGGAGTCTTTTATTAAAAAGCCTCTGCCAATACAAAATCTTCTGGCAAGAGATTGTTTAAAATCCCACAATTCTCTGTTAGACCTTTATCGCTTATTCTGCCACCATATCCATGTGATACAAATGATATTGATCCAGGAGGAGTGATGCCTATTAGTACCTTTACCGTATTATGTTTTTTGTACGTAGACCATGTAGTACATTGTACTTCAAGGCTACTTGATTTTTCCACTCTCATCTCAAAACAATCGATTATTGAAGCATTCTGGCATTGATTTAATCAGCTGATCTCGTTCAGGCCAAATAATACAATTTTTCATCCGATGATACATAATATTCAATGTGGTATAAATATTCTGGCAATTGTTTGTACGCTGACGTTAAACATGTATGCCAATAAACTAAAATCTAAATGTAATCTAAGTTTTATCACTGTTATCAAAAACATGACTCTAAGCATGTTTTACGTACTGAATTAGGAATAAATATATATAATTAAATGTGAACTGTATATATTGTATGTATTTGGTGTAGCATTTGCCATAGTGGACGTGTGTAAAAGAATTTTTTTTTGTAATGTCACCAAGTATATCTATCTAACGCGCAAAACTTTAAATGCAGCATGTGCCGTGGGCTACAACGTCATTCTTCCATGCTCACGTAAAACTTTTACATTCACTGGAAAACTCTCACTTTTCTTAACTTGTAGAACAATTCTTTCCGCAATTTTTTTTACTGCGTTCCAGCAACGTCGTATTAATTAGGACGCCTTCCAGAGGCGAGCGTTTCCTTTCCAGAGACTTTCCATTTGAAAAAATATTTTTTGGAACTTTTCCTTACTACAAATCTCTAGCGTGCTTTTAAAACTTTCTTTAGTGCAACAAAAGTTATTAAATTCGTCGTACATTTTAAACGCGGCAAATGCCGCGGGTTTCAGCTAGTATTATTATAGTTCTGTAAACGTTTGCTGCGGCCAATCCCGAGCCTTTGAGCTGTCACGGTTATCTTGAACCACCGCAGTGAATGCGACTAATTTGATAACGACGTGATGGATGCTAAAGAAATAAATTGATTCATAAAAATTGTTTGGTGTTTAATTTATTTAGAATCTAGTACATTCTAATGTGCTAACCTAATTTGAATGCGAGTTGATCTATATGACAGCTTCAAATAGAATTTCTCCCTAGGTTCGTATTACACAATGTAGCAAGTGCACAATGCATATGCTTTCCAGGAGATTGATGTCTTGAATAATCGCATTCTACAAATCATCGAAACTGAACTATTGTACTGTGAACAAAGCTCTCTCTAGCATATTGTTTTGGTGTTTGAACAATATCATACTATTGTTTCATAATTTTTCAAGCTTAGGCGTGAAAACCGTTCATTTATCTTTGTATGACCATAGTGTTTTGGTAATTTTGTACAGAAAACCAGATTTGTCACGACAAGAAAGAATTCGAATTGAACCAACCATTTCACTTTATTTATGGTTATAAACAAGGGATTAAGGATTAAGGTATTAACATCTTACATTGTATCTGTGTTACATAATTCTACTTTAAGTATAGGCAACTTATAGTACTCCGAACTTAAATTATATTTAAATTTTATTCAAGTGGATCTGTCTTCAATTTACCCCATAATATGAAATTTCTTTTGAGTTCATTGAAACAACATTTACTTATCTCTGACATTCCATAAATTGTACGAGTTGGGGCAGTGTGTCTACGGCGTAAACTTTTGTTAGAAATATCCAATTTTGAAGCCAATTTTTCATTTTGTCCTTAAACAACAATTTATGATCCATCAAATTTGTTGCTACAATTTCTACAATTGGTTGTTGATAAATGTCATTTAATCGTTTACCATTAAGAGGTTACATTTACAATTTTTCACCATGTCAATATATCGAGAGATGAAAAAACTGATCTTCAGCAGGCTGTGGAATGAAAAATCATGTTTTTACTTGTGTCAGCTGGAATTAAATAATTATGAAACGTCATTTTTAGGAGCAGAAATATTTTATTTAGCAACAGTAAAAGAAATGAATAAACGAACTAATGTAATGATCATAACAAATGTTGAAAATGGCTGCCCTCTCCCTCCAAACATTTTTGAACCCGTCTTCTCATACATTCAAATACATTTTGTGATAATTGAGGTGAGTTGTTAATTTCTAGACAGTGTTCTTCAATTTTAAGTTTCAGTTCGCTTAAGTCATTAATCGGAGTTTTAAAAATGGTGTTTTTGAAATAGGGCCATAGAAAAAAGTCCAAAACAGCAGCATCACAAGAAGAAGGGGGCCAGGGTATTGCAGTATTCCGACTAATGATCCGGTCATCAAAATATTAGTGTAAATTAATATACCCATTAAGGTAAAATCGAAATATCTACAACAAACAAAAATTTGCGTTGCAGCTGGTTTTAGAATGTTTCCCAGAAAGAGGCTATTTACTTCATTTTATTGTGTAGCCAATGTCATAACAAGGAAAAAATAGCGAAAGCTATAAATAATTCTACAACCAATACTTTGATTACAAATTATTGTGGTAAAATTAACAAATAGACAAAAGTAGAAGGTGGCCTTGTTTTACCACATTTCAAAACTATAAGAACTGTCTATAATTCGTTTTTAAGTAATCTTGGTTTGAAAGAGAAACAGACACTTCAAAAGTACGTTTGAGATAATTACAAATTATTAAACGACTATGAAAAATATGTAGCCCTACTGAATTCATACGTAATTCCACGTTGATTATAAACAATAAACACTCTGCGCCTATGTGATTTAACCGTCGCTGACGTTCCGACGGGCCAGCTGAAGCCTTATTTATAATCGGTACCTCAAGCTCCATTTTTGTTCCTAATTACATTATGTACTATTATTGAATGCATTGTTCTCTGAAAGCACAAGCGGTTTGTTTTTTCACAATCCCCTTGAAGAATGTGCTAGTATGATACGTATTGTAAGCAACAAAACCAAAATAGCACAAGCGAAGAATAAATTTGTTATTTTTTTTTATTGTAAATGTGCAAGTTTTAAATATCGAAAATCTGTAACAATTATTTCAGCCAAAATAAAGCCTCTTGCTCAAATATTTTTCAAGGTAAATGAAAACAATTGTTAATGCTGAACACACTTACAGCATTTTAATATACTTCATGGGAATCTTGGGTCATATAAATGTAGTTGGACATAACAACAAAACTTGCTTGTACTATCATGCCCTTTTGACTCTTCTGCAGACAGGATGCCAATGTTCTGGTTCTTGAATCCATTCGATGTTGTTTTCAATATGGAGTGGACGCGCCCAGTTCTGATCAGTGGTGTGTGATTGGTATAGTGATTATTGTATTTGTTTTACGAGAAGAACTAATTGCGGTAGACTAACTTTTGTTCTAATTCTAGTCGTCCTAATAACACACAAGTGATGTTGCCCCCATTTGTTATTTAAAAACAAACGCTGAATTACAAATATATGTGCGCCAAGTTGGGTGAATTCACTTAGTATTATGGCTACATTCCATTTTGTCAATGTTGTCTAGAGCATCTCTATTTATAGTTTTTTGTGGTTATTCATAGAAACGTTTTTCGAATATGATACAAGACTTAAAGCTATTTACAAATGCATACTTAAAATTACATAAGAAACACAGATTTAAACTCGAAATTAACACTGTCTTTAAGATCAGCGCCTCATCCAGATGCCCATACTGTACAAATTTTGTTTTGATCCGTGATAGTATCTCGTCCAACTGTTTTTCGTAGTCCTGCAGCATGGTCTCCTTTTCCATCTAATCTGGTGCTAAAATACCACTTAGCAGGTTGTTGTGCATTTGCAGTTATGTTATTTCAGTGTAAGAATGTTCAGAATACTAACTCTAACCATTTGTCAGCTTTGATACGTAAGTTCCATATTTGAGCAATTTTAACGGCGTTTGTTTCATTACCTATGGGTTTGTAGTACGTGTCAGGACATTTTCAAAGTATTATGTATGTATGTATGAATTATTTAACTACTAGCTGAAACCCGCGGCATATGCCGCATTTAAAATGTAGGACGAATGTAATAACTTTTGTTGCACAAAAGAAAGTTTTAAAAGCACGCTAGAGATTGGCAGTAAGGAAAAGTTTCAAAAAATATATTTTCAAATGGAAAGTCTCTGGAAAGGAAACGCTCGCCTCTGGAAGGCGTCCTAATTAATACGACGTTGTTGGATGCAATAAAAAAAATCAGGAAAGAATTAATACTCTTGAGATTATATGTGAAAATTATTTGCGCCACCGAAATAATTTTCAGCTGCTTGCAATCTGTGTTTCTTTTCAGGTTTAAGCCGTTGAGGCGTTGAGCTTCATAAAAATATAAATGCGGTAACTCAAGTCTCCAGTTACGCCGTTACTGTTATTGTTAAATAACTTGGTTAATTATTATTTCTTTGTCATTTTAAATTGGCATTATTATTATTATCTCTATAATAGCAACCATAAGTAACTGTTTATAATGTTTATATGCTAGCGAGTTGTTCTTAAATCGCTAGTGAATTAATAGTAGATTGTTCTACAAGTTAAGAAAAGTGAGAGTTTTCCAGTGAATGCAAAAGTTTTACGTGAGCATGGAAGACTTACTTTTCCAATGTGTTGAACATGCAATTTTTCCGTGTAGTTGACAAAAATATCTTTTTAAATAATTTTGGTCAAAGTATGGAAGCGCAATGTTTACTGTACTGTATAAATACAGACTCCGGCAACGAAGCGGGGGTGGAAGATATTTCTAAAACTATGAGAGTTACATGAATATTGTGTATATAAAAGTTGTAGGTACGAAAGTGGTGCACATTACTAAAATATTTTTGATTATACAGGGTGTCGCAAAAAAGTATGGCGAATCAAACTTACTTTTTTTAAAATAGAAATACTCATCATTTTCAGATAAAGTTGTATGGGTCTAACGTCAACTGTTTTGGAGATATTAACGATTTTATGCCAAAAAATGCTGAACTTCAGGCGACTGCTGTAAGCGACAGAAAACAATTGAATGAAGGAAAACGTTACCAAAAAATTATGATTTTTGTAAACTATCTTTCAAGTGTAAAATGGTGGATCTGGGTATTAATGTTATACAGAGTGCTCAATATTTGCAAATTTAATAATTTCGATTTTTTTTAAATGGAACGCCCTGTATATTTTTGTATTTTTGAAGAGCCCTTTTAATGAGCTTTCTTTTGATATGTTACTTCATACTTCTAAGTTCAACTGTTTTTCAGATATGCGTGTTTGAACATAAAAACAATTTAAACCCCTTAAGATGCTTTATTTCAAGGGATAAAAAACAAACGCCCTTAAAATAGTGATTTAAACGCATGATCTCTCTTAGAATAAAAGTACAAAACCAGGTTTAGAAAATATAAATTCAGTCAGTGTTAATACAGGAAATAAACACGAAAAAACGATAAATGCAGGAATAAATTAATTCCACGATCAAATTAAATCAGATAAAAAAAAATAAAAGCCAATACACCAAAAGCTTATACGGAATTACACTAAATGTTCAAATAGTTCTCCTTTCCTGCTCTGAGTATTAAAGCTGTACAGAGAATTCGTAATCTGCAAATATAATTACTTTGATTTATTTAAATGGAACACCCTGTATTTTTAAAAAGTACTTTTAATGAGCTTTCTGCTTCTACTTCATTTCCTATCTCAAAATTCGGTCGTATTGGTTATTTCTAGTTTTGAGTTCTGGTTCAATTTTCGTATTTTAAGCTTGGTTTTATCTTTTGTTTGAAGAATTCAAGTGTTTAAATCATTATTTTAAAGGCGTTTGTTTTTTATCCCTTGAAATAAAGCATCTTAAGGGGTTTAAATTGTTTTTTATGTTTAAACTCGCATATCTGAAAAACAGTTGGAACTTAAGAGGTATGAAGTAACATATCAAAGGAAAGTTCATTAAAAGAGCTCTTCAGAAATACAAAAATATATAGGGCGTTCCATTTGAAAAAAATCGAAATTAAATTTGCAAATATTCAGCACTGTGTATAACATTAATACCCAGATCCACCATTTTACACTTGAAAAATAGTTTACAAAAATCATAATTTTTTGGTAACGTTTTCCTTCATTCAATTGTTTTCTGTCGCTTACAGCAGCCGCCTGAAGTTCAGCAATTTTTTGCATAAAATTGTTAATATCTCCAAAACAGTTGACGTTAGACCCATACAACTTCATATGAAAATGAAGAGTATTTCAATACAAAACTTCTAAGCTACCTAAATATACGGCATTCTATTTAAAAAAAGGTAAGTTTGATTCGCCACACTTTTTTGAGACACCCTGTATAATCAAAACTATTTTAGTAATGTGCACCATCTTAGTACCTACCACTTTTATATACACAATATTTATGCAACTCTCATAGTTTTAGAAATATCTTCCACTCCCGGTTCGTTGCCGGACCCTGTATAAATTAACCATTATACATTATAGAATAGAGCTTACTTGAAAATGGATGAATCTGTTATTAATTCATTTAGTTCATTTTTAGGTGAAATCAATATGATTGTGAGCAGTTATGAAAAGTATCAAAAAGTCACTTTTTTTAATGTCACCAATGTGAAAAAATAATACATTATAAGGAAGAGAAAAGCATAATTTTTCCCAAGATGTGAGTTTGCAGCTCAAGGGCGATGCCAAGCACTACAAATACACAGAGGGAAAAATGGTGTTCTGCCCTGCCGTGTATATACAATTTTTTCAACCGCCAGAATCAGAACCATAAGGAACATATTTTTCGACGACTGACATCGAAAGTAGATTTTTCTCACTGTCATTTGACAACAGAAAGTTGACATTTGCCGCTGAGCGGGCGTTTTCATCTTTTTGCCGCTCGCCGAGCGTTTTGGGTTTCCGCGTGAACAAAATAGGTAGCCACGTCCGAATGTTTCCTTGACAATGCCCGTCATTTGTCGAAATAATCGCCTCACATGTTGTCAGGGAAGATAGACGGTCGGCCTTACCTTTTGGCGAAAGTTATATTTGATATTTTGCCGGCTGGTAACTATCGGCCTAATTGGGCTAGCTCGCCGCGAGGGTCGCAGGGTTCCAACTATGCTGAAAAGAACACTATACGAAATACGAAGAGAATGGGCGCCAGGTCCTAGACTCAGATCCAATTCCTTGTGTCGGACCTTACACAAGGTCGAAGATAAAAACCAGCAAGTTAAACAAAATCAAAGCATCGACCAATCAGAATATCACAGCTTTATTAATATTGGTAGGTACTATAGTGCATATCCAACATAAAAGTATAGATCCAAAATCACAGCAAATTATCACAATTAACACCAGAAATAATAATACGACTAATGGTTACAAGTACATAAAACAATTGACCTAAGAATCCAACTCGAGGTGTCCGAACTGCGAAATTAGCCTGAAGGGCGTAACAACTAGGTACCTCAAAACTTATATCGAAGCAATATACTCAAAACATGACTAGATAAATTACCAATGACGTTCACCGTGAAGCGGAAAACGGCACGACACGAAGCATGACTACATTAACCCAATAAAATAAACTAAGAAAGCTTTAAATAGACTATAAATCCCCGTGAAGCGGAGTACAAAATCAAGGGTGCGAATAACGCAAGCAAAATATGCAATGCCAACATCTAACCCCGACGGTTGGCCTAAAAATTAACTTTAAGACACACAAAATTTAGATGGGGTGGTTCCAGCACGTTATGAGATCTCACAGGGGTTTGCTAGTTCCTAAAGGAAAGTCATAAAGTATTTCCTGACGTACTAAGAACTGCTTGCGGGTATTCTAGCCGAGAACTAGTTTATCACAAAATCAAAAACGGGAGGCTACATAATCTCAACAAAAATCCCGTTGGTAGCAGTTTTGCCACCGCCAAAAAAAAATTTAGCTCTAGCAAGTGATCTTAAATAAACAACAAGGTTAATGCAATACGCGACGTCAAAAAAAACTACAGTGATTACAAAAGCAGCCTCAAAGCCAAATCATAACAAAATTACACATGGCTGCTATCCACAGAGGTAAGTTAATTAATCAATCTCATATCTAGTAGCTCAAATTAACACCAAAAATCGATATGCACAAAAACTCTAAAATAGCAGTTCGGAAGGTCATACTAAACAGTTCAAAAGCAATTCAAATAAACGAACGATACAAATTAAAACGTTACAAAACCTCAGATGCATACGGCACGTGGAGGCCGAGCTGTTGGAAGAGATGCAAGAGTCCAAGTGCGTTGGGCAGCGCTCGCAGAGGGAACGACCGCAAATCCAGGCCGCAGAGGCGAGCGGCCAGCCGGCTCGTGGAGCACCGCATGATCCAGGCAAAACCAAATGCACGACGACGAACAGGACCAATCCAGGTAATAAAACTCAATTCCATGGCGTTTAAAAACGCATTTCCATTGCGTATAACTAATTAACGCATTTCCTTGGCGTAGAATAGTTGGCTATAAATTACAAATTTCCAGATAAGCAACCACGCTGAAGAAAAGAAATCGTAACAAACCTGCGAATGGTGACGAACAGCCTAACGCTCCATTCGATCGAGAAGAGCCCATTTCAAAACCGCAACAAAAGCGAACGAACGCTGGCAGCAACTCCCAACGGCTTCCAGAACGTTCCAAAGGGGCGCCTTGCCTCCAAAAATCCCTCAAAACGACGAGGACGGCTATAACCAAAGCCAGAGAAGCAAAAGGTCCCCCAGGGCACAAACTTCAACGATCGAAGCAATGGAAAAGAATGGAATGCAAATTGGCCAGAGCAATTCACGATCCCAGGTTATCAATGTCAAAGTCAAATTCGAAAAAAGGAAGAAAAACTATAAGAGTGCAGAGTGTATGTGCAGAACTGATAACAAAGTGTTCCTTTAATTCAAAATTGAGGCTGAAGGTATTTGGGTTGCCTAACTATGGATAAAGTACTGTATATTTAGAGAATAAAAGTAAATTGCCAAATCTGACTAATTATTTCAATTAACAAGTAGGAAAATGTCAAAATGAGCGTAACAATGTCTAATAGACTGCGCGAGTAATGTTAACTTGATTGTCAATTAATATTTGCAATAAAATGAAATATGATATTTTCCATTAATAATATGCTCAGTCGTCGAAAAAATAGTATGTATGTTTCGAGCTAAAAGTGCGCTTGCCGCTTTTGCATGATTGCTGGTTTCGGCTTTCATGCGCAAGCGGCAAGAATGCACTTTCAGCTCTTAACATACAATATACTATTTCATTACTCTAAATGAAAATTATGCTGTAATACGGATTGGGCCATAATTATATATAACACAATGAGATAACATGAACAACAAAATAGAATGCTTGGGTAAGTAAGAGATGACACAAGAAAATGTTCTCTTAAACGGACAAAAAACAAAATAAAAAATAAACGCCTTGTCTCATATTTCTGTCCCAAGTGTCGCTGTTGCATTTCTCAATAGTGCCGCGCACCAACTTCACTGCCTGCCTTCACTGAGAAACTTTCCCGAGTTAACCGGGGATTCACCGACTTCAATCTTTCGGTACACACGGGGATTCAGGATTAGTCTGACATCTATGAGGAAAAGACACAGTGGGGGACACATTCATTGTAGAAATTATTATTATTATTATTATTATATTTCAAGCGAGAGGCGGCACAGCCGATTATCTCGCGCAAATGCATATACAAGTGCAGAACATAATGATTACATAAGAAAGCCATACAGTAAGTGATATAAAGAAAAGAAATAAACTAAGAACACATGATAAATTTATGAACTAGAATAAACTAGTACCCCATTTAAATTAGCTTGAACCTAAAAACACATCTAATCGGTTTTTAAAGTCATTTAACGAGCTGGCGTTTACTATTTCATTTGTCAGGGCATTCCAAGTATTACACACCCGAAGAGCAAAAAAGTGTTGACGGCACTGACAATGAAAACGTAGGTGAACCAGCTTATGGCAGTTACCGCGTAAGTGTACATTTTCACTAAACACAAACATCTCAGAGAGTGGGCAGTTATAGTGATTATGTATAATCTTATAAGTCTCAATTAAGTCGCCACGAACACGCCTGTCCTTCAGGGTTGGTAACTTCAAACGCAAAAGTCGCTGATCATACGGGAGGTTTCTTAGTTCGAACACTAGTTTAGTGGCTCTGCGTTGAACCCTTTCGAGAATTTCTGTCCTTAGCTAAATAAGGGTTCCAGACACTAGCACTAAACTCTAATATAGGGCGCACGTAGGTTTTATACAACTTTAGAAACACTTTTAATTTTAGACACTTGAAGTTTATTTTAATCATATACAACAATGAGTTTGCTTTTTTAACGAGATGTGTGATGTGTGATGACCATTTTAAATCACTGCTGATAGTTACGCCGAGGTCGGTGTGTTCGGAAACTTTCTTTAGAGATTTTCCATCAAGGGTGTAGTCCTTTCTGGGATTGTTCGTACCAATATGCAGGATTGAACATTTGTCAACGTTGAGTGTTAGCATCTATTCTTTTGTCCAAGAGCTTATTTTATCAAGATCTGACTGTATAATGCCCGAGTTATGCCAAGCGTTATTGTAAATCTTAGTGTCATCAGCGAAAACACTAGAGTTCAATTCGATATTTGCGGTTAATTCTGCTATATAAACAAGGAATAAAATGGGACCAAGAACTGATCCTTGCGGCACTCCACTTTTTACTGGATAAGATCCGGAAAGGGAGTCGCTAACTCGTACTTGGTATGTTCGATCCGATAAAAAGGCTTCAATCCATTTTAGGAGACTTCCTCTTATCCCATAATGTTCAAGTTTTAACAATAATCTCTGATGTGGAACTCTGTCGAATGCCTTTTCAAAATCTAAATAAACAACATCTACTGGCGTTCGAGCATCGATAGATTTAGTCCACGAATCAACATTTAACAGCAAGTTTGAAAGAACTGATCTACCTGGGATAAAACCGTGTTGACAATTGGGAATAACAGAGTTCGAGGTTAGAAATGTCGTGAGTTCTTTAGCTATAATTTTTTCCATACACTTGCAGATAATTGAGGTGAGACTTACTGGGCGATAATTGCTAGCTGAAAGTTTATTGCCTTTCTTGAATATGGGAATAATAATTGTTTTTTTCAACTCTAAGGGAAGCAGTCCATGATTAAACGATAATTTCATTAAGTCAGAAATCGGTTCTGCCAAGCTTATAGCACAATTTTTCAAAAGATTAGGAGATAAGTTGTCTGGACCTGGACTGGAATCATTTTTAATATTAGCCAATTGTTTAGCGACAATATCTTTAGTAAACTCTACAGTTGTTATGGAATTGTGCCCTTTTTTTTGATTCGTCCATCACTGGCAGCGGTAAAGATTCCTCAAGAAACACACTTTGGAATTGTTGTGCAAGTATTTCAGTGGTAATAGTGGGATCGGAGTGTACGACGTTATCCACCGAACGAAGATTGATTGTAGATACCTTTGATGTGAGGTTTTGTCTTATGTACCTATAAAATTGTTTTGGTCCCGAGTCTGCAATTCTTTCTTCATACATTGCCTGAGCTTTCCTTAGTTCCGTGTTCAGATTATTAGCGTAACTTTTATAGTCGTTGAAAGATTCTGATGTTTTAATACTTTTGTATCTGTCCCATAACTTACGTTTTCTTCGTATTTGTGATTTAAGTTCTGGTGTAATCCAAGGCTTGTGCTTTTTAGATTTTACAACTTTGCGTGGTACATACCTAGACTCAGATATCTTAATCGCATTTAGTAATTTTTGCCAATATTCTAAAGGAGTTGAGGTATTAGTTGGTCGACTTAGGATTTCTTGTAAGTGTTGATTGATATCATTGTAGTTTGCCTGCCAATAATTAAGCTTAGTTATTGTTTGTTTGTTAGTAAAAACATTTGCAGATAATTGAGAGGTAACTTGAATTATAAGGTGATCACTCTTACCAATTGGTGGTAAGTACTCGATATTGTTGATTAGATTGGAATCAGGAGTCAAAACCAAATCTAATGTACTAGGCTTGTCGGTACCACGATATCTAGTAGGAGAAAGAATGTGTTGTTCCAAGTTTGAATCTAAGAACATGTCCAAAAAAAGGGATCCGGATGTATGTGCGTGTGTCATTGTTAGTTCGTGCCAGTTGATATCGGGATAATTAAAATCGCCGAAAATTATGGTATTACAATAATTAGACGCTGCTTTGATTATATTTATTAATGAAATATCGTTTTCCAGTTGCGAATTGGGAGCTCTATATACACAGCCTATTAGGAACTTGATATTGTTAATATTTACATTGAGCCATATCGCTTCGACTTGTTCGGGGCACCAAATATAAAAATTCTCACGCTTAAACAAAAAATTGAGATTGTTGAAGTTCACAATAGGGAAAAGTTAAGTGTAAGGAACTTATCCAAGCGTTTTGATATCGAAAAAACACAAGCTGCTAATATAATTAAACATAAAGAAAATATTTTGTATGTAGTAGTATTTTGTAAGGTAACAAATCCTTATTTTTTCCTTAAGTTTTAAGTTTTTTGTTTATTTTAAAAACATTTACATACATATACGTTTTAAATGTCCCAATTTCTTTAATTACAGTTTTCATTAAAAAACCGACTTTTTTTTCGTATTTCTTTTAGGCAGACACCTCTCTTGAACGGACACTTTCAGTCGGTCCCGTTGGTGTCTGCCCAAGGGAGATTTCACTGTATACAGACAGATCAATAAAAAAACCAATTAGGGCAGGCTGTGATATGTGTTATAGGTTTGGCAGTACTGAAGTGTCAAATTCAAGATTTGCAGGTTAAGTTTTACGTCAGTCTGTGTCAAACAACGAACAAAACCTAACCTGCTAATCTCGAATTTGACATAGACTGACAATACACTTCAGTACTGCCAAACGTATAACACATATCACAGCCTGCCCTAATTGGTTTTTTTTTATCTCTCTGTATATAATTGTGGCCCCATCGGTATTTAGCAGTCTTTGAACTTATTTTACGAATACCATGACAACAGACATTTTAATTTTGTTTCATATTGTCCCTTACAGAAAATGTGTTCTTTCTGTGACAATCCTTGTAACCTAAAATATGATTCACAATTCTCTATTTGTGGGCGCCAACTGTCCTTGTATCTTAAAACAAAAGCAATTAAAATTTGTAAAGAAACTGTGACAGTAAGCACCTGAAAAAATTAATTGTGATTTTGCGTCGAATGTATTTTTCCCTCTTTATTGTTATTAGTCTTCTTCTTCTTCTTTGGTCCGTTTGCTGGCGGTCCGGGCGGGTCGTCCCCGAAACGAATACGCTGCTGTCGGTGCCACTGGGTCTCACACTCCATTTACGATTCGTTTCCATTCTTGACGACGTCTTGGGCATCGATAACCGATAATCGCTGATTCTTTAAGTCGCCCTCGATATTCTTTAGCCAGGTTTTCTTCGGTGTTAATCGCTGAATTCTCCAGTCTGCCGGACAGTCTTACCAAAAAAGTTTACATGGCAAACGGTTATCATCCATTCGGCAGACATGTCCGAACCATCGTAGTCGACGTTTTTGTATTTGTGCTCCTATCAGTGTTTGTTGATCACATCTTCCTGTAATTGTTTCGTTTCGAAGGCGGTCGCCTCAAGCATCGCATTTGGAAGACCTCAAGCTTGTCAAGGTCCGGCTTGAGCAATGTCCACGTTTCCGATCCATAAAGAAGAATGGGAAGGATCAGCGTTCGGTATAAGCGTACTTTCGTTTTGATGGTAGTATTTGTTCGTTTCCATGTTCCATGTTCTGATGTCGATGTTTACGTATCAATAAACAAATTTAGTGCTATAGTGGGCTAACTCATAACCATACAATTGTTGAAATATTGCCATTTTTTTTCTGTCGTACATTATTCAAGTTTTTGATGGAAGTTTTGTTAAGAATCGAGTTGGCGTTGTCAGGGATATGTTTACAGCATGTCAATTGTTTCCGATAACTGTCAGTATTAACTGTTAATTCTACGCCACGAGCTCTAATTACACATTCTAGACGTCTAGGCATACTGCTAATCAATTGTGCAAGATTTTCTTGTGGTAACCTATCCTAATGTCCTAAGCCAATTAGAGCGAGTGCGAATTGCTCTTCCCAGTTGAACCCACACGTGTTCTATCTGGTTCAGGTCTGGTGAGCAGGCTGGCCAATCCAAAAGTGTAATTCCAACTTCGTTTAGATATTGCAGAGTGTGGCCATCCATTATTTTGCATTAAACGAAAGTTGTTACCAACAAAATGACTAAACGGAACAACATATTCCTCAAGAATGTTCCTAATGTACCTATCTGCGTTGAGGGCTGCTCTATCACAGATGTGAAGCTCTGTGCGCGCATCTGAAGAAATCCCTCCCCATACCATTACCGAACCTCCAAAAAAATTTGAAGTTGTGGCTATAGCACAAGCAGCATAGCGTTCTCTTGGTCATACCCGTGAACGACCATCTGGAGCATCCAAACTAATCGAGACTCATCTGTCCATAACACGCACCTCCATTCGAGATCCCCCCAGTTCTGGTAAGTTCTAGCAAAATTTAGTCGATTATGTTTGTGGCGTACTGAAAGTTTTGGACCAATGGCAGCCCGATATGGTTCCAGATTGTTTTTGTGAAGTCGTCGCTGAACTGTACCTGACAATATTTGAACATTTCTGACAGCAGCCAGTTTATTAGCAGTAATTGTAGCTGTTGCAGTGCGATTTCTTAAAGATTGTAACAACATAAATCGATCATTTTTGCACATCTTACTGGAGATATCAGCATTTTGGCACGGAAGTGAGAATTAACAGTTAATACTGACAGTTATCTCAAACAATTGACATGCTGTAAACATATCCCTGACAACGCCAACCCGATTCTTAACAAAACATCAAAAACTTGAATAATGTACGACAGAAACAAAATCGCAATATTTCAACAATTGTATGGTTATGAGTTAGCCCACTATAGCACTAAATTTGTTTATTGATACGTAGACATTCAAATCATCAAATGACAGCTGAGATGTTACAATTCTATCTACGTCTTCTGCAGTTCGTAACTTGTTTCCTAAAATGTAATATTTTGTAATTAATTAAAGTTTTGAAGAGTATCTTTATAAATACCTGCAAGAATTAAAAGCATGTGACAATGTGGTAATCTCCTTTTTTAAAAATCTGTTACACAAACAACCATAGTTTCCAATTCAGTGTAACTACAAAACACCACAATGTTGTAATGCCTTCTGCGTTAGTTTTAATTTGCGATACTTCAAAGTGACGCTGCAGAAGAGAGAAGCAATAAGATTGTACGTACAAGTTTATTCAAAACTACTTACCTAACATAACCGTAAAGAATTAGTCGGAGTCCAATTTTTGCTTTTTGGGAAATCTGAACAACGCTAATCCCTTACCTTGCTTTGTACTACATCTGATGCACAGTAGACCATTTAACAGAATTAATACTTGTAGCCACTGCTAGAAGACATTAGTTATTGCCAGGCCAATCTAAAATTTTGTAGGTTATCTAACCTAATCTTTAAAGACACGCCTTTTTAGCGTGTGCGTGCGGCTTTAATTTTAGGAGCGTTCAATAAGCAGATATGAACATTAACCAAAGTGGACTTGCCTTCGAAGCTGAGTCAATAGTTTTAAAAAACACAAGAAATAGGCATAATAAATAATTGTTTTCTGTGATAATATTGCTATTAAAAGTTAAGGGAAGTTTGTTTACAAAAACCCGAAAATAGAAATTGGCGAATGCAACCGTGGTACTTTTAGTTGTGTAAACACGGCTTTTAGTCTTCTGCATTATTATAAGTGATTATCGTATACTCTGAGAATCGAGTATATTAGATCTGCCGCAATAAAATCCATGCTGTTGACAAACAATGCTGCATCTTACAAAATACACCAGGTGAGCGGTTTCAAAACCGAACCGAATTTTTAGTAAAGAAATTATATGCTTAGCGTGATTGATATCTAATAACCTTCATCCTCCCCTCTGCCCTTAGTTTCAAGTTAGTAACCTTGGGATATACCATGATTTTGCTGTGAGGTTTTGAAATCGGTCACCCGGTGTATGTATAAAGAAAAGATTCAAAAAGCTTTCCAATTATTGATATAAATGTTAAAAACCATTATTTGCCCAAATTTTGTATTTAAAAATATGACTTCTTACCGACCCTATAGAAAAATACATTTTTTTAGGATCAGAGGACCCTTTCGCAAAATTGGTTAATGTTATCTGTATTTTTTTGTTAATTACATAATGGTAAATCTTGAACCAGAAGCCATAAAAGGTTTTTCTTCTGAATGCTCCAGTTTTATAAATGAGGACGCCATTATTTCTTAAAATTCAGAAGTACTTTCAATTTTGTATTCATAAATAGGTTTTGCTATTTCAGTTTTATTGTTACCTTCTGGAATTAACAAGTACATAATTTATTTTAACGCACAATGTGGTCTTGCCATCTCCATTACCTATTGGTTTCTAAGGACACGCCACGGCCACACCATGTGTAAATGTGTTTATTTTAAAATGTAATATAGAAACGTCATTTAGTAGGTAAAAATTAGTTATTTGGGCAGCAAGTGCTAAAAGTTAGTGTTTATGCACGAGTCATAAAAATTATGAAACGAAATTGAAGACTGAGTTTCATAACATGTCGAGGGCAATAACACTTAACACGAGTTTGCGCACAATATTTTTTCTACGGCGTTAAATTTACTGTTATTAATCCATAAATGTCGATTTAACAAAGATTTGGATTTATGACAGTTATAATTTATGTCATAGTAAAGAGATGGCCTTGACGGCGCAGATGAATGTTTCTGCAGCCGGTAGCTGTCAAAGTTAGTTATCAAAGGTAATTAAAATAGTACACATTTTACTTTATTCATTACATAATGCATCAATTATTTAAAAAACATTTTATCTCTAACGAAAGAAGTAACTAGAATAACTTTATAACCTCACTTCCAGTTGAAAATTCTAAATTCAACACCAGCTGTTTACTTTTAGCACATGTGCTAAAAGTAAACAGCTGATTTCACTTTTAACACGCTGATTTATAAAACGTCATTTTTAGTGAAACAACCTACTGCTAAAAGGCCTACTTTGAGTAGCGGCCGTAGAAAATGTTATAAAAGTGATACTGTGTGGCGAGACCGGATGCGTTTGACTGACGACCGCAAACAAGTCAAGGCGAGGCACACAAAGTTATTTTTACTCCTAATATCATATGCTATTTTATTTTCAAACGTCCGAACTAATATAAATGAATACATATTTCAAAAAGTATGATTATCGAGTATTGCCGTCTACGTCAGTTCCTAAGAATCAAAAAGACCAATGTCAAAAATATTCGAAAGCTAATCAAGTTTTGCAGTACTTTTACTCCGCGGTGGTAAAAGTAATCACTTTTATGCCTGGACATAAAAGTATAGCATTTACCTTGTCAGTCAAGTCACATAAATTGTCACTTATAATACCATGAATAGTCAAAGTTATGTCGAATATTTTTGCTGTGGTATTACGAATGTCCATTGCGCTTAGGTTCGATTAGGACGAGTGCGCTAGCACGAGTCCTAATCTCAAGCGCAATGGACATGAGTAATGATACCACCGCAAAAATATTCTACTTAACTTTGACTAAGAATGGCATTCGAGAGACTATTCAATGAACCAAACTACTTTTTCAAATTAGTTTTCAGTAAATCTAGCAACAAACTACGCAATTTCTATAGTAACAGAACACAAATATTGACTTTTTCTAATAAAAATCACATTTGTTTAAAATATTCACTATACCACTAGTGAAAATTGTCGATTATTTTCACTAGTGAAAATTGTCAATATAGTTCATTTTTATTGGCTCAAAGAGGTCAAATCTTGTATTTTTATTGGTCAGTTTTTGATAGATGACAAGTGAGTTGAATAGTCACTTTTATGGCGTTTGAAAATAAAATAATGTATATTGTATAATGTAAATTGAAAGTTTCAGATTATTTTTATGCAAAATAGATTAAATGTTAGTAGTGTAGCTAGGGGTGTTGTGCCAGAAAATGTGTCACCGCGCAGGTTTTCTGCGCAGGTTTGCATGGGGGTTTTTGCGCATGTTTGTCGAGGTTGTTGGTCTAGCCTTGGTCAAGGTCGCGGGCCTAGCCGGGGTCATTGGAGTCGACCACTTCCGGTTCCCACGATGAATTTTTGGGGCTAAAAGTGTAATTTTGAAATTTTACAAGATTCCCACGATGAATTTTTGGGTTAAAGGTGTAATTTTTACAAGATTCCCACGATAAATTTTGGGGGCTAAAAGTCTAGTTTTGAAATTTTACAAGATGTTTGCGCTTATCAAAAAAAAAATTTCTCAGGCTCAACGGGATGTGAGTCATCGTAACTTGTTGAGACTTGCAGATGCAGGCTGTTATTATCTACCAATTGAACAATGACGTCCATTGTTTTAAAATCTGCACGATCACTTAAAAATAATTGGACAATAAAGCCTTTGTTGTTTGGAAATTTTTGCTGATATAGTTAATGACCTCCATTATCAGATAAACCGGATATTATTGTCTAAGGATTCAAGCCTGTCCAAACTTGTCTGAAAATGTGCAAGACTGGTAACAATTGAACAATGAAACCCATTGTTTGAGAAAAATCTGCACAACCGCTAAATTGAATGGTGTCTTTGTTTGGAAATTTTTGCTGATGCAGTTAATGAGCTCCATTATCAGGGTTTGGAGAAATTTGCGACGATGATCTGCAAAAATTATCTTGAAATATATTTGTCAAGTACTGATGTCTGTTAGACAAACAAAAAAGAATTGCCAGGTGTGGGGTTCGAACCCACGCTCCCCCTTAGAGAACCGGAGCTTACTGCTACTTACAGAGTTAATAAAAATTGAATCTTAAATTAGATAATATTAAAATTTTGTAAACAGCCAGTAATATTAATCTAAAATTAACTAAAAATTAAGTATTTATCAAATATTATTATTAGCAAAGTTGTTAAATGTATGATACAGGCAGTTATTAATTACTTAATAAATACAATTGTCCTATATCTAGTATTATAGTTAATAAGAATTAAATTAAATTAAGTCAAATAAAAGCTATTAGATCACAGCAATATATTAGTAAAGAATACTCTTCAGTTAGCAGGTTAAAAGATTGATGTAGTTTAGTCAATCTTATACACATATATAATTCCAGCAGTAAACTGGTAGGAAGCTAACACACATAAGTACGGTGGAGTCTTAAACAGCAGAATTTTATAATACAAAACAGGGCGATAAAAGAATCGTGTGGGATCATATTTTTAACCACCCGCCATTTTTCAGTTATCTTGAGCGTCTGCAACTTTCGCATACCAATCTCGCAAAAACAGACACCTTCTTTGTTCTTGTATTAGAACCTTGGCTTTAAGAATGTTATAGTAGTATATTTACGAAATATGTGAGATTATTTTCCAGCTAAAAGATGCAACACTCAAAATGTTTTTGAAAAAATGTAAATGAATACTTTATAGTATTTGTAAAACCAAAGAAAATATTAGCAGATAATGCAGCTTATTTTAAAAACTCAAGGTTTATGAATACTTAAGGAAAAGCATTCAATAATTACAAAAATAAAAAGCAGCTTAAAATATTGTTCCTAAAAGGAGTGGTGGTTTAGTTTTATCATTGGAATTTCGGTTTCTTACAACGGTATTTGTAAATCATTCGTAAATAGTCCAGTTTTTGGTTGCAACGAGCATAGTTGTAGCAGAGATATCTGACGAATAGAAGACTATAGAAGCTATAAACAGACAGTAATGGTGAGGGACAGTTTCATTTTGCTGGATAAAAACTTATCTAGATTGGTTAAAAATCGGATGTACTTGTACAAAAACATTTTGTAACTAAACAATCACATTAGAAATTGTGTAAATAAAGCTAAAATTAGAATGAGGCGCAGAATTTGCAGACTATAGAAGATACCTGTCCAGACCTGAGGATGTGAGCGTCTGGGAATGTGCAAGGTTGCTAAAAAAACCGGATGTGATTGTTGTGTGAGGTTTCTGCGTAGGTCAGCGCGGGCACAGATCTGTGCGAGAGTCTGCGCGGAGGTTTCTGCACAGGTCTGCGCGAGGGTCTGCGTGGAGGTTTCTGCACAGGTCTGCGCGGGGGTCTGAGCAATGGTTTCTGCACAGTTTTGGGGGGAAATTCAAATTCTGCGCAGGTTTGGCGGTAAATTCATATTCTGCGCAACATTTGGGTGGTAAATTCAAATTCAAAATATTCACAAATGTTCTGAGAGATAGAGTTGAAACATTTGCCAACGAAATAATCGGGCACTATCAGGCAGGTTTTAGAAAGAACAGATCCACAATTGACCAGCTGTTTGTGGTTAGACAAATAATGGAAAAGGGATAGGAATATAACACTTCAATATAGCAAACGTTTGTGGACTTCAAACAAGCCTACGACAGCATCGATAGAACAGCTTTTTATAATGCCATGGAAGAACTAGGTATACCACCCAAGGACCCAAGCTCATCGAACTCTCTCAGATGACCAAAACCAATTCACGCAGCCAAGTAAATATTCAGAACAGTGTAACGAATCAATTCAACACAGAAAAAGGGCTGAGACAGGGCGATGGACTGGTTCCAGTATTATCCTTTATCTAATAGACTTGTCCTTCCGTCCGTCCGTCCGGGACGCTGTTTCAGCAGCCAAACCGTAAGAGATAGAGAAAAAAGTTATGAAAGTTATATGTTTGGAATGGTCATGTCAGCTCAGGAACCGAATTTCAGTCACGTGACACTTCCGGTTTTCGAGAAATCACAAAAACACCGTTTTTCAAATAGAACGCGTATTAAATAAAAATGTTTCAGCAGCCAAACGGAGCTGCGACCCTCTGCGTCGTAAAACGTCGATCGGTTAGGCAACCACTTTGACACCTTCCAGGTCTGGGTACAGTTTTTATTTAATACGCGTTCTATTTAAAAAACGGTCTTTTTTGTTTTTTAAATGAGACATTTGTCTCACTGGATTGCTTGTTTAATATAATCTTGGAAAAGGTTACCAGGGATATGAACATTCATACAAATGTCACAATTATAAATAAATCTTACCAGGTAGTAGTCTATGCACTTATGCAGATGACCTTACTATTATAGGGCGAACTATATTAAATGTTAAAGTCTTTATCATGTTGGAATTAAATGCAGCAAAAGTAGGGCTGAAAATTAACGAATGCAAAACTAAATGCATGGTCATTAAGCCAACCCGGAGAGTGGGTCAAAACTTAACTATTGATGAAAAGAATGCAGAAGTGGTCTCGAATTTTAACTACCTTGGTGCACAATTAAACGTAAACAATGACATGACACAAGCAATTCAGCAAAGAATCGTTGCAGGAAACCGAGTCTATTACGTGTTACAAAATGCTTTTAAATCAAAGCTAATAGGCAGGGCAACCGTGGTAAATATATTGTAATGATATACACAGGGGTATTAAAATCAATTTTAGAAAGGATTAAGGGAGTACAACGGTTGAAAATAATCAAGATCTATTCAAATATGAATTGGGAATGTGAATAATTATTATGCAAGTAGAAAGTAAAAGAGAATTGGTAATATAGTGGAGTATGGCTGTTTGGAAGGCAGATGGATTCAAAAATAATATAATATTTTAAAAATTAAGGTTTGAAGGGAATAACAGATACTTAATTGTAATAAATTATAAAAATAGTAGGTATAAATCAAATATTATGAGATAAAGTGTAAAAAGTAGAAAAATGATATCGGTAAGCAGTTTGTTTCGATTATTAAAAACAACACATTTTGAAAAATGTATCTAAAACAATTTAGTTTAATTATAATATTAAAATAAACCCTAATTTTATTGAGAAATGTTTGGATGATAAAAATGGTAATATACTAAATTGGCGTGGTGAAGTTAAAAAGGAAATTTAAACTAAGGAAGATTACAAGTATGTGGTAAAAAATGTATGGCAATCAGAATTAATTTACAAATGTGAATAACTGGAGTAAAATACTAAGTCAAGTTTATTGGAGAATTATATTTGAGATCATATATCAATCGAATGGGATTGCGTCGAGCTGTTTGGTACTAAGGAAGAGTTCCAGAGGAGGACCGTTAGTTAAGGAGGCACGTTCTAGGAAGTTGGCAGATGCAGTACTGGAAGAAGGTAGCTGCAGCTCTGGTCTGTTCGGTTGCATACTGTAGGGAAGGTTTGAGTTGCTGACTCTGGACAGTTGGGACTTCTTGTCTGTCAGTGGGGCCTTTCATTGCGGGAAGGTGCTTGAGAGGTTGGATCAGTAGGCGAAGAGGAGCGGGTTGGTTGACATCCAGAACATTGTTGAAACCGAGTGAAATAAGGATGATGGCGTCATCTTAGCCGCCATCTTTAAAAACTTTAACAATGTTTCTGTACAGTGTATTTTTGAATTCCTCATGCTCAAAGACATACAACTAGGCATTTTGGACGAGTTCATATATCAAATGGGAGCATTACAGCACTGATTTAAGGGTTTCGACGCTAAATTGGCCGCCATTTTGGATATTTCACTTCCGGTTAGGATTTCGCTTGGGCAACTGGCATTTTCAGATTCAGCAGGGTCGAAATAGGGGGAAAAGACCTTTTGCCCAAAAGTAATATAAAGTGCTTCTAAAAGTTCGATTTTCTGAAAACTGGATAGACTAATTAGTGTATCTCTTGAGACCAAAGCTACAGTCTTTCAAGCTAAAATATTCGCTATAATGCAATGCGTCCAGGCAAATGCAAAACGCGGGTATTCCCAGCAACGCATAAACATACTTTCTGACAGTCAAGCGGCATTAAAAGCGCTTGAATCACCTCGTGTCAGCTCTATGCTAACAAGAGAATGCCTAAATCGTTTGACACTCTTCAAGTCATTCTGGTGCCAGGGCACACATGAAATAGAGAGAACGAAGCGGCAGACGCCCTTGCAAAAACTGGTACATCTACCCTATTTATAGGTCCAGAACCTGTATTTGGTATACCCAAACAAAGCATCCGAACAGCGATAGAAAAATGGACCGCTAGGCAACATACTTCTCGTTGAGGTACCACACAGGGACAACCACTGGGGAAGGAAATAATTAGAACCGCTTCTCGCAGATGTCCTCCATCTAGGACGAATTCAGATTAGACGGCTGGTAGAACTAGTCGCAGGACACTGCCACTTGAGAAAACACCTACAAAAGTAGATATATACAGAGGGGATATACCCTGTAGGTTATGTTAGAAAGAGAAGGAGACAGCCTCACACATAACCCGCGACTGTCCAGCGTTATTCCGCAAAAGACAGCAACTCTTCGGGAGAACTCCACATGGAGCAGCTCTCACACACGAGCACCTCGTAAAAAATATCCTACAACTCGTTGAAGGTGCAGATCTATTTTAATAGGATCAGGGAGGCACAAAAGACTACAGAGTCGAAGTGCAAAAACTGGGCTCACTACTAACCCATCCAAATAACTGCATTAAATCAATCAATCAATTCTTCACATGGTCCAATAGCTTAAAAAAAACTTTTGGCATTCCTGTACAGGCAATAAATCATGGATCTATGGCTATGATTCTGGAACAAAATCCATGCCTTCTCTATGGAAACTCCAGAAAAAGAAAGACCAAAGAAAGGGCGTCAAAGGATGGGTAATATCAAGACTGTTTTTGACCACAAAGGGGTTGCTCATCACGAGTAGGCTCCACAGGGCAGACGGTGAGCAAGAAATATTATCTGAAAGTTGTGAGATATGTAGTCAGAAGAAAGCGACTTCATCTCTGGGAAGGTATTGACTGGCAGCTTCACTAAGATAGGGATCCCGCTCACTCACCTCATTTACTCACTATACACGTCTGTGGGCCTGTGTACTTCTCTATACTTAGCCTCAAAATAGCAATCTTCGTACTTTGAAGAGAGCTGATGCGCCGTTGTTCTAGTCGTATAATTACTACATAAACCTCGTACATATCTTGTTGCAGAGTACATAATTCTCCGACAACAAGTTCCAGCACTTTCTTAATTTCTGCGTAAGCCTCCTTTTTCTAATTCAGTAGTATTAACTGATTACGATCAACCATAGCCAAGCCAATTGGACTCAAATTTTCTGTCTTAAACTTTATTGGAATGTGCTGAATCTTTTCCCGCGTGGCTGTCTACAATTGTTATAAACTACCTAGTACAGGCGGACTGAGCTGCTTCTGTACTGCTCTCCCATTCATGAAATGAATATCTATTATTTCAGAACGTATGTAAAAATTTGCCTTTTTCAGCCACAAAAGGCTATAAACTCATTGTTACTTGATTACCAATCTTTCTTTTTTTTTGCAAAATAAGATAAGTTTCCTAATCACATCTTTTCTAATTTGTTCTGGTTTAGTAGCAACAATCGTACTGTTTGACACAGCATCATTGTTAGGAAAGCCAAAATATATTCTTATATAAACAATTTCTACAATTCCGTAATAAATATTTTCTGTATACATTTATCAAGACCGTTTTGTTTGTTTTGATGAGTAATGTATACTTATAAAGATTTGGTAACACCTTTATTCAACACTCGAAGATTGCACATGCTAACTATACTGTGATAGTAAACTAAAGTTAATTTAATGCTATTATACGCTATAGTAATTGTTTTTGTATTTTTATCATTTTATTTCTTCAAAACTTTTCCTAAAAACCTTATTAACTCATTTTTAGTCTTTATTAAGCACTTACAATGGCAGTAGTTTTTCCGAACTGAAATAGTAAATTGTCAGTAAACTGTACGTCTATCAAACTGAAATTATTATTACATTATTAGGCACTATTAAAATACAGCCATCATAGCTGATTCATGTTACATTGGCAGATACAATATTAAAACTATCTTTGTAAGAGCGAAAGATTTCTCAAGTAGAAAGTAATTCCGAAATTCTAAGCTGGTTCTTTGGGCAATTTGGTTTTTTACGTGAGTAAGCTACTGGTGACCAGTTTCCATAAAATGAATGACAGTGCAAAAGTGTTATTGTGTAGTAAGTAATTGATAGATACATACATTGGGAACCTTTATCTTACCACCAAATCTAAAGTTACTAAGTGCAGGAATCCACGGTGACAGTAATTATGGCTATTTAAGAAGAGCTTGCAAATCATATTGACTATATCCATTCCAACATCCACTGAGTACTTTTAGTGCAGTTCCCTTTAGTTTAGTTGATCGTGTAGTGGTACAAAATGCAGCTACAGTGTATAATTATTTTTGCCGTAAGTAGATTTTTTTTTAATTCTTATAATTTAACAATAATTATTTTTGAATTAAGATATCATAAACAGGATTCGTGCTATTAGTACGACAAAGGTTTTACTCACATATACAAAAATGAACGTTAACTGATTAACAATACTCCAACAAAGTATTTAATTCCCAAAAATTAAAACACAATCACAGTTTACTTTTATACATTTCTGAGGAATTCGAATTGTAGGAATATTTTTTCACATAAATTTTCTCGTGAAAATAGTAATTAAATATTGGCTATGCACGATAGGGGAAACAATTACTAAATTTATGTATTTATTCTTTAATATAACTATATGCCGAAACAGATTAATAGAAAATATACCATAAAGCTTTTATATGTATTATGTAATTGGCAATTGAGTTTATGAATATTATATTACCTATGCTTCAATCAATTTCAATATTTGTTATCTATTGCAGGCTGTCTGGACTTCCGCCCTGTCTACGGCAGACAAAACAACATTACCCAAAGAAGAGGAAAAACACGGTGATATCAATTCACATTCAAAGACCTTTAATCGCTTTGGGGATCTTACACCTGCCAGTTCGGATTACTTGGCCGCTACAGCCCAATTTAATCCTTATGGAGGTTACTCTGCTGTGAATTACGGTGATTCCCCAGTTCCTAAGCCCTCTCTCGGCATAGCCGTCAATACACAAGCAACATTGGCACCCCATCTAGATGTTCTACACTTGGTTGAGGCCTTTGTCAAGCTAACTGGAGAGATTGTGGCCCGTTTTCACACCTTAATCAACGACAATTGGGAAACGATCAAAACACTCCTAAATGTTGTGGTTATTAAAATTCAGAAACTGCACATAATCTTATTGAAGGGCATCGGCGTAGTTAGGACAATCATCGAATTCGCTTTAAAATTGTTCTCTAACTGGAGTTTCACACTTCCGTCACTGACCTTAGGTTCCATAGTGGATGCTTCTGCTCAATCCCAGGATGCGTATGGGAATGGAGTGTTTGCAAATGTTGTCAACTTTTTGGAAACAATGAAAAGCCTGTGACACTACATTAATGAGCAGATGTATTATTCATAATTATTTATTGTTATTGTAAATGTCTATTGTATTTATTGTTTAATATACCTGAAATATGATGAATTGTAATGACGGCCCTACTAAAAAGGTTTTTAATAATAATAAATAAATAACTAGGGCAAATTACCACAAATTACAATAAAATAGTTTTAATCCAGAAATCTTGTGCAATCTCAGGGCTTATTAAAATGATGCTATAATAATTATTAGCAAAATAAATGGTTTATTGCCTTTTATATTCTATTTATTGGCAATTGAATTAAATAAAATGCCCCGGCTATACCATGAGAAAACTATACTTAAAGAGGTAGGTTCAAAACCCGGTATAACATCTACCGTTGAGTATTACTTATTACCTTGTATGGAAAATATTCGACTTCTTGGATCTGACAGTTTAACCTACAAATTTGACAATTCAAAACAGATATGGTTCGCTCGTACAAAAAATAGCGTAATTGAATGCAAAACACCAAAAAATTACAAAATTCACATCAGGTAAATAGGTAATGATAATAATAATGACGTAATATCCGGATAACCTGGTTTTTGTTCCGGTGACGTTAAAAGGACGCGCTGGCTGGCAACAGCTTCCTGCAATAATGCTCCTAATCTCCTGTCTAAATCGTAAAATCAAAAGACGCCACCTCGATTAAAACTCTCTTGAACTGATCTAGGAACTGAGGCCCGCTTCTACACACCGTACAAAGTCTAATCTTTCCGCAGCACAAAGCTAATGGGCCTCCAGTACTGCTTTCCTGTGAAATTTTACCTTGGATGTAGACTCCGTAGGCTGGATACGTTTCCAGAAGACGCCACGGCGATTTATCAATTCTGGAATGCTTTCTGCTCCAAATATCTGGACATAGGCACTCAGGAGGGTCTGCTTCAAACGCAGCACATACAATTTTAGCTGGCCGATGTATCAAACTGCCCATAACCTGGCTTCGATGTCGAACGCACTTGGTTAAATGTTACAACACAGATTCCTCTTCACCGGGACACCCAAACTCGATTAAACTACATAAATGCACTCTCCAGACTGGTGAATAATAAAAAAAGCTTGTGAATTTACACAAATCAGTTTTAATATACAAAAATTATAACTTTTCAAGAGCCAAGCTTCCATATAGTGAACTTTTATTATGGCTTGGTTTGTCAATAAAAACAATCCAATATCTGGTATCCTAGCAACTAATTTTACAATTGTTTTGATACAATGTTATTACTTAGGAACTAAACTGTCTTTTGAATAATGTAAATTCGTAGCACTTTATAACCGTACTCTGCGTTTAATCACTTTAGTTTTTAAATGCGCTGTTTTGCTGTTGTATTATTAGCACTGCACAATTATTGTCTTTGTCCTTTAATAGGTTGCCTTGCTCTTTGCTTCCTTGCAGTACTTCTAAACACTCAGCTGTATTGCCGATTGCTGGCTTCATACACTTTAACCCTTAACGCTTCAAATCATTTTTGTAACGCCACAAAACATCTCTGTATCATGTTAAATTCACCTTATTGCATTGACGTTACCAAATCAAATCTGTTATTCGCTTAAGTTAAGGTGCGTTTGCATTACGAACATCAATTATGATATTTAGTTAAACGTAACCCCTTGGATATTGTTTAATCAAATGCCAACCTCTATCAATCAAATTATAGTTATTGCTAATCGTATCTTATGTATTTATTAGTGCGTTATACTGACTATATTTTGCAATAAACAAAATATCAATTCTGTGCTCATTTGATTTATTCTTTCATTTTCGTGTTAGTTAGGCAACCAGAATTGCTATAAGCATTAGACCATTACAACATATATAATTCTAAAAGTCAACCTTCTTCACTAATAAGAAACCAAGTTACTTTTAAATGTAACTTATATATGTAAGTAACCCAATTTTCGTATAGTTCATTTTAAGCCTTGGCTTGAACAACACATACGTTTCTATACAGTGGTACATTGCATTGCCGCTTGTTTATATTTTTCGTGAACTATATGTACCCAGCATTATCTTTCGATTTCCACTATTGAACAGTGTATATAAGCTGTTCACGACCTTTTTGGGACAGAGTTGGCTATGATTTTTTCTTTTCATGTTGTACTAACTGATTCGATGATGTAGCGGATACAACTTTTTTTTCTGTCAGTGTCTGTTCGACATTTTCTTGCCACCACATTGCCAGATTTATTATTTTAATATTCGTAAGAAAATAAATGATTTATCAAATGTGTAAAAATAATTTTAATTTCCGTCAAAAGAAAAGTCAAAATGCCCAAAATAATTTTGTTACAACAAAAAATTTCCATTAAACGATGCTACTTCCAATTTAAAAAGGATAGACCAAATTTAAAAGAACGCGAGTCGATGTGGAGACTAGAGAATATCCGGCAACAATGTACATATTCAGAAAATATAACCTTAAACTGAAAACAGCCTAACCTAACACAAAAAGTGTCAATTTCCATGAAGAAGTTTAGTTGCAATAGAGGTTCTGCCAACAAAATTACTAGATGGTGATAGCCTCACCTGACCTAAAAAGATCGTGAACGGCTTATAGTTTCCAATATCTAATGTCCAAAGCACACTTTAGCATTTCATACATGCACCTCACATTCTTCGATTGAATGGGTGGCAACGAACCCTCGATGCTTCTTGTAAAGTCGCCGGGTAAATTCTAAACACCGTCAAGTTGCACTGGTATACATTTTTTTAAACATTCAGCTTTGGCATGCAATAGCCACAACTCCCACAATTCTACTACTGACTCTATTCCCAAATATACTACGGATCGACCTCTTTCCTGCAGCACAATTACTTTCTTGTTTCCATTTTTTTTTTAAATAAATGATTTTTCCCGGACTTATATGCACCGGTTTTGACTGTAAATCTTCATGGAAATGTCTGCTCATCATATTTTGATTTCCAACAAACACTTGTCATTCAGACACAGCTGCATAGCACCCCCTCCACAAAGGATATAGCAGGTAGCAATAGTACGGGAGCAACCGACAACACTAGTAAGGGTGCAGCTACCACCAAAGCTTGCAGTTGTCGTCAGTGATGCAAAGTGCGGTTCCCCTACCACGTGCCAGTTCTTTGCTGTCACGGTACTTAAGTTTGTCCTTCGCCGAACCATTCAGTGCTCTCCTTCGAGGCGTTGAACTGCTACCTGTCAAATTGTTGGTCGCTCTAGCTGCAATTCATAATGGGCTTCTATATGTGAAGTACGCATTGTATTCGATTTTATTATTTTTTGAGTAAATTTTAATATTGGGAACAAATAAATATATTATTGGCAGCTCGATTTGTTTGTATTAACCTAGCTGAAAGTCATTTCTATGAATACAACATCAAGTTGACAAAAGTTATGTATTGCGTCGCCTAGTGAAGTTACTCTAGTATAATCGATTTTGTATAATTGCAATTATACAAGATAACTTAACTAAATCCAGCCTTCTGATTGGTTGAGATTGCTACGAAAAAAATCATTTGTATTTTACACAACAAAATTAAAGCTTTCACTATACTAAGGTACAGTCGTGTGCAAATAAATCTGGGACAGTGTTTTTTTCACATGCAGATTCAGTTAAGAACTGAAGAATATCTCCATGGATTTCCTGCTATCAGAAAGAGTTACATTAAACTTTAACAGGTACTGAAACCCGTAACTCTCTCTTGATAAGAGGAAGTCCATGGAAATATTCTTCAAATTCTTAACTGTATCTGCATCTGAAAAAACACTGTCTCAGATTTATTTGCACACGACTGTACTTAGGTTGCGTAACCCAATATTTTAAATAGTCGATGGTCTAGACTTCGAGAGGTAAAGACACCCTTGGCTGCAGATATGGCACACTGTACTACTGCGGAATGAACAGGGAGACCTAGGTTCGATTACTAGTCGAGTCATAATTTAGACATGAAGTATCTGAGGCTAGAGTACGCTTGTTTCGCGTAATTCGTTTTAATCGTGTTAAGCTTGCACAGTCTGTTCTAAGCACTATTTTAATCTTTGTTTGTCCTCGAATCTAGCCTTGGTCTTGAACGTAGCCTTGACCTTCAACGTCGCCTTGAACTCAAAGCCAAGTAGTGGAGAGTGGCTCCAGAACGGTCCACTATACCCTACTGTGATGTTATTATAATTTTTTGTAAAACAATTGACATTGTTTTCTTCTACAGTTAAGCGCGTACTAATTTGTTGCGTTATTGTTGTTTTTTCATTAATATAACCCCATACCATTTCGATTATTTACTATTATGCCTTTATGTCATTAAAATTTACTGTTTCTGTAATTTTTAATAGTGTTCCGTTAATTGTTTTGAGCAGTTGTGAAAAGTCAGTGTCAAATTGGGAAGTGCCGAGGAATCAAATAAGTTTATAATTAAATCGCCTGTGTTATATGTTTGGCAGTATTGAAGTGTATTATCAGTCTATGTCAAATTAGAGGTTAGTTTTGTTTGTTATTTGACACAAACTGACGCATGGACATGGTTTTTACCTCATTAGTGGGTTATGGGCCAGTTTAGAGATTAATAGTCTTAGAACTAGGTGTTGCATAACATATTTTTGTTTCATATACTGGTTTAGCTTTGCTAATATGGATTACTATTATATATAATTCTGAGAATTAATAAAACCATTTAAGATAGACAGATCTTAACGTTACATTATAGGTTATGAGATCCCAAGTTAGCTTTATTTCGCTGTCAATACAATCCTATTGAAATGATGTGAAGGTTTTGTATGGCGTATTATTGCTAGTTGTACCTACCTACAGTGCGATTCTATTGCCCACAATACTGAGCCATGAAGATCTTGCGTGCCATCATACAAATTAATATGGTTTGAATTCACACACTTCGAACAATCTAGAATCGCATCAGTTGAAATATCTATATATTCAAAACCTTTAGCTTTTTCTTTCAACACCTCTTTTGAGACTTCCACCAACCCGATTTCAATATTTTTTTTCTAAATAAAAGCTGCCACCATGTAGATTTGCACAAGTTAAAAATTGCAAATAAATTAATAATTGTTTAAAAAAGAACAACATATTGCAGCGCTCGAGTGAAGCGGCGAGCAATGCTGTAGCAGTGGAACAAGTAAACTCTCGAAGTCAGCCTGCCGTGTTCTGCTAATTTTTGCAATGGACCACTGTATTTGCACTAAATGTTTACTTAAAATCAATGGCCTGCTCAATTGTGAGACAAACGTCAAAGTACATTGAATTTTTAAGAAAATCGGTATTGACCAGATGCAATAGGGTGTTTTTTTGCTTATTTTTATTACCTGTATGTGCTTATTTACACGCTGGTTCACTGCTTTTCGTTTAGGTTGCATTCCCTCACTGATTTTGCAAGACCTTCTCTCAAAGTTCTCTTCGACGTTAGTCTAGCTCTTCTTTGTGATTGCTATTCCATATCCTTTTTAGAATGTTTTCCATTTGTCATTAGTTGGACGTGGCCATACCATATTAAAAGTATTCCACTCTGATTCTAACAATAATTATCCTTGCCACTCATTAAGAGATCTCCAAACTGGAAGAGATGTACTATAACAGCACTGAAATTGCTTAAGAGCTAACCAATACTAAAACGTGAGGAAAGTACGTCATAGGTCTTACACAACAGTTAATATTGTTCCTGATCCCTGATGGCAATTTCGCTCAATTTCTTTCCATGGTATGGCAGTGAAAATAACCATTGGCACATACGCTTACAAATTGTTCATAAAATTCTAAACAACCAAGAGTCATATCCATATGGATCACGCTTATCAACGATTTAACAATCTATTAAAAACTGTTACCTATGGCAGTATTTTCAAATCTGAAAGCTGTTTTGAAACATGCATGCCAAAGAAAGTGAAATTCAGTTCTCTACATTTCTCTTGCAAATTGGAAATGAAGCATATCCTACAATTACAGGTGAAGAGGATAGAATTAAAATACCATTTCAATGAATTGCCAAAGATGAGAAAACGCATTTTACAAATGTTGATCAACTTTTAAAAACCACTTAGCATCTCAAAATTCTCAATTTTAGCGCCAAAAAAATGAACATTGCGATGAAATTACCAACAAAAGTAAATCTTTTGCTTGACTACGAAAAAAAATATTTGAGTGTGAATACAATTGCATCAGATAGTAATATTTTATAATTTCCGACGGAATTTCTAGATTTGTTGATTATCTTGAGAAATTTAAAAGTGTCGATTGGTTTAATAAATGGGACAAGATTAATGGTACACAAATCATATGAGAACTGCTTAGATTTAGAAGTTTTAAATAGGCAAGCCACAGGCAGAAGAGTGTTATTACTACATATAGATTTAACAGCTTCTGATATTACATTACCTTTTTGCTTTCGGAGAAGACAGTTTCCTGTACGCCTAGAATTTGTGATGACAACTGATAAATCGCAAGAACAAACTCTGGATAGTGGGAAAATAACGGGTGTGCAAAAAGTCTTTGCGTTAATTTTTTAGACAGACTGACACAAAACCTAACCTGCTAATCTCGAATTTGACATAGACTTACAGTGCCACCAACAGATTATTCAAACGTTTGAATTAAAGACTTTTTAAACACCCTTTATTTGCCACAACCAGTATTTAGCCATGGTCAATTATATGTAGCAATGTCACATGTTCGTAGTTCTGGAAACTTAAAAATTAAAATAGTACCTAATGGATTATAACACACGTTAAACACTGCTACAAATGTTATTTGTATATTAAGTGCGCAAAATTAATGATTTTAAAGCATGATAATGTTACTTCTTTTGACGAGGCGATAGCCGAGTAAAAAGTCATTCGACCTCTGTGTCCTCTGTAAAACATTTGGTGCTAGTAATAAAAACATTTTCTCCATGCCCATCTAGTAAGTCACACTTACTTTGACATATCCATTGCAGGTAAGTTGATTTTACTGTTTGTTTACTGGTTGTCATCACATTAGAGAAGTAAGAAAAAACCTACTCCCCAAGGGAAGTAAGTGAATTACGTGTTATTACAGTAATTTTATATAGCATAAGCAAAGAGCATGCATAAGCATGCTCGAGAAGTAACTATCTACAACCAGTCTCGAACTTTGCCGGCCCTCGCTCGCTCGGGCTGCCAAAGTTCTCGACTGGTAAAAGCTACTTGCTCCCCTTGATGCTTAAATAACTATGTTTCTACAACCGTCAAACAAGAATATCAATGTTTAATAGGTGAATGAAAATTTGGCTGCTTCGATGAAATAATAAGGTTGTGGAGATAGATAGCCAAAAAGTTTATTGTAGTAGGTATAAAAAATCTGATTGTCCCTTAAGGTCCAAACGTCATACATGTGAAGGTTGATAAAATATTTTACGTTTCGCCACTTTAGATGGCTTCATCAGAAATTATTGACAAGTGATATAACTAAAATACAAAAGTTTACTTAATCTAATTTTCTAACTTTTGTATTTTAGTTATATCACTTGTCAATAATTTCTGATGAAGCCATCTAAAGTGGCGAAACGTAAAATATTTTATCAACCTTCACATGTATGACGTTTGGACCTTAAGGGACAATCAGATTTTTTATACCTACTACAATAAACTTTTTGGCTATCTATCTCCACAACCTTATTAAGAATATCAATAGTGTTTCGCGCCGTAGCGTGTGAAAATTTTTGGCGCTCTAGTGCGCTAAATGCCTTTTTTTCACGTCGTCAATTGTACGTAGGTAAATAAATACCCAATTTTTTACCACGTTAAAAAATGGCAAACTTCGTGCATTAATAGCGATGCGCGAATGTCCCCTTATTTTGAAGGTTGTCGAAAATAGTAATTTACGTTACGAGACCGGAAAGTAGTATTTTGCAGGTCGAACCAAGCAGATTCCAGGGCGATCCCTAGAAGCTTGGGGAGACCTGCAAAACACTCGTACAATATTTTTTATGACATCCGAGCCTGTACTTTTAAACTTGCGAATTCACTTTCGAAGACTCAAAAAAATTATGACATTAGTATCTATTATTTGACTCATCCAAACAATAACACAAACTTGTTTCCATGGTACCGAAGGCATCAGGGACTGGCAAAATGAATATTTTCCGGGTCGAAAGAAGATATGGATATGGCCACTTCTTGAGGCCCGGAAAATCATTTTATTTGCAATCACATTTTAATGTGCCAATTTCATAACAGCTGGGAACTAGATGATTACTGAAACTAGCCGGGAAATTATTATACACCCCGAAAAATATTACATATAGGCGGTTCACGATCTTTTTGGGTCAGGTGAGGCTATGACCATCTAGTAATTTTGTTGGTAGAACCTCTGTTGCAACTAAACTCCCTCATGGGAATTGACACTTTTTGTGTTAGGTTAGGTTGTTTTCAGTTTAAGGTTATATTTTCTGAATAGGTACATTGTTGCCGGATATTCTCTAGTCTCCACATCAACTCGCGTTCTTTTTAAATTTGGTCTGTCCTTTTTAAATTGGAAGTAGCATCGTTTAATGGAAATTTTTTGTTGTAACAAAATTATTTTGGGCATTTTGACTTTCCCTTTGACGGAAATCAAAATTATTTTTACACATTTGATAAATCATTTATTTTCTTACGAGTATTAAAATAATAAATCTGGCAATGTGGTGGCAAGGAAATCTCGAACAGACACTGACAGAAAAAAAAATTGCATCCGCTACATTATCAAATCAGTTAGACCAACATGAAAAGAAAAAATCATAGCCAACTCTGTCCCAAAAAGGTCGTGAACGGCTTATACCTGAAGACTGGGTTGTTTTCATGGTAACAAAAATATTGAGTGGGTTGTTTTCATGGTAACAATAGTATATTGTAAACCTAGGCGGTAAAGTGATTATTTTCCAGGCTGAAAGAAGAAATGGACAGGCGAGCTTTAGCGAGCCTGGACACTTCTTGAAGCCTGGAAAATCACATTACCGCCCATGGTTTACACATTATTTTTCATCCGACAACACCATCCTGCAATAATTTTTTCAACATAGCTCTCATCCAGGTTATTATTTTGAAATTGACAGAGCTGTCAACAATAATAAAACGATTTGCAAATCTTGGCATATCGATTAGCGTTTGTAACTACAGCGCCATCTACCCGTAATTAGACATAAGCTTCTACAGAAATCTATCTGATGTTTATTGTATATTAAAAATACAACGAATACATTGCTAAAATTAAGTTTTATTGAGCAAATATTTTTGTAAAAGGGGAATAGCTATTATTTAAAGCAAAAAAGTTAATTATAAACGTGATTTTCTTTTAAATTTGGTTTGACAGATATTGCAGCGTCCCCTACTGGAAAACGTCGAAATTTCTTTTCTTGCCTAGCCATTGGGGTTTGTTTTGCAGGGCTAGCCTTAGAAACGCACACTTTCTCGTCTCTATGGAGATGGTAAAATTCGATTTTCTAATCATGTAGGATGAAAAAGTATTTGCTACATCAAGATATCTATTATTCAGAATTCAATTGTAGTTATTATTAAATTAGATGATTGCGAATAAAATAGTATACATACCACGGTGAAGTTTCATTCCTGTTTCGAGATAAAGTTCACCTCGACGCTACGTGTCTCGGTTAACTACTTAATCTCTCGACAGGAATGAAACACTTTCCACCTCGGTATGTAATATACTATTATCTACGATAGAATCTTAAAAATACGGTAAATATAAAAAATATTTTACATGTAAATTAGGATTACTAGCAACCGGTCCTAATTTTGAGTGTTTTACAGTATATTACATTACAAGGCATGAAAGTGATACTTTGCAGATGAGGAGGCTTGTTGAAGAATACAAGGACGCGAAGCGTCCGAGTACTTCTTCAAAGCCTCCGAGTCAAGCATAGACACTTTAATGCTGTGTAATGTATTACATTTTTTCTGAAATCTCTTTGTAACACCTAGTTCGCGTAAGCTTCGGTAGCACGGATCTACACCGCTACACTGTTTCAGCCGTCGCCAAGAGAGGGCGCCAAGCGCACCGCTCGCTACTCATGTTTCGACGAAGCTCACTTACAACCGCGCCAGCAAATCATTAATCTTACTTATAGTGATAATGTCTTAACGAAGAACAACGCTGTTAAAACTATTGAATATTGTATGTGCCTGGCCTTACAGAACTTTCTGCAAATAAAAAGACTCTTGAAGGAAGCTGGAGGATTTTATTTTCTCTCCGACATGACATCTTGAAAATTTTAAAAATAAAATCAAGGGGCATGGTGAAGGTAACCGGTTACCTAGGTGATGTAAAGTAAAAATGACTAGTCTTGCAAAGTGACACTTTCGATATCAAAGTGAGTGTAAACATGGCCCGCTTTCTTGAAGATTTCAGGAAAAAATTTTTAAAACACGTTGCTACTGACAACGTGCCTAATGATTTCTTTTAAACACGTTAGTACAGACAACGTAAACTAATGAAAACATGTTATTGAATAGTCGTTTTACAGACTTAAAACTGCCAACTAAAAGGCAATTTTACATACTGTCGTAGATAAAAATATTTTTTTTATTATATCGGCATCAGAATCGCCGTTTAAAGCACGCCTGAGCTTGCGAAAACAGGCTATTAAAGCTCGCCGAGCTTTAAAGGTTGTCAAGGAAACGACTGAATGTAACAACGGACACTCTATTTCGAGCACTCCGGCTACGCCGTCGTGCTCGAAAACTCGCGCGTGTTTTAAAGACCTTGTTATCAACTCATACTTTAATATACTATTCTACAACTGCTTTAGAAAGCAGACTTTTGCGCTAGCTTTTGTCAATGCAAACTTGACGTTTTATGAGAAGCGAGCGTCAAAGTGGTTTGCCGCTCGTTTCTATGGAAGACGAGCGCCAAAAGTATTTTGTTGCTCATTGCTTAAGAAGAGAACAAGCAACGATGCAATTGAAATGTTTTCAATTTTTATTATTAATGAAAATAAACGTTAACAAACAGTTTGTACAATGATTAATGGTAGTGCCTGATTTTGCAAAAAAATTTAAATGACAAATTGATAAATTTGACGCTTTGGTGAATGTTATAACTTTTGAAGAATTTAATATTATAGGGATATCTGAAACATGGTTGGGAGCTAACATTCCATCGGATGTAGACAATATTGACAATTTAATTTTTATCGTAAAGATCGTGATCATCGAGGTGGGGGTGTGGGCGTGTATGTTAAATCTGATAATAATGTAAAAGTGTTTGACATTGATTTAAACACTGGAGGTTCTATTAAATTTATGTGGATGGAAATCACAATAAACAGACATGTTACCGCTTTCTGCATATTTTATCGTCCAGCCTCTCAGAGTACTGTCAAATGTGCAACGGTTTTTGGCTGAATTACTTAGTAAATATAATAACACCATTATGTTAGGTGATATCAATATAGATTTGCTTGCAGAGCAAACTAGAATTACAGAGAATACATCGACTTTGATTGATCCCATATTTACGTACTCCAATATCTTGAGGAATGTATCAGATCATAGCCTTATTTACTGCCTGATGGAGGTAACACTTTTTAAAAATAAACACAAATATGCAACTTTCTGTGATTTTAAAGAGTTTGAGGAAAATTTATTTTTGTTAGATGTCCAGGCATCAAATTTAAATAACATTTACTCTATCAACGATATTGAGGAAAAAGTGAGGTATCTTACAGATACAATAATTGACAATTTCAATATCCATGCTCCAATAGAAATAGTCAGGGTAAACAAACCACCTGCGCCTTGATTATGGTTTACTTTAAAAGAAATCTTAAAAGAGAAAAAGCGAGCTCTTACAAAATATATACGAGACAAAAAGCTGAAAATTGAGAATATTATAGAAATACTAGAAACTATGCACTGGCATCAATCAGGATGGAAAAGGTAACGTACTTGGCATATCTTGAGCGACAGAATGATTCTAAAAAAATTAGTAATAATTTTAGCGACACCAACACTATAAACAATTATTTTTCTTCTATTTTTGATCCAGGCAATATACCTTTAAATGTCATAAACCACTACACTCACAATACATTTAATCCTGATTGAAATTTCTCATTAAGGATTGTAACTATTGATGGAATTTCTGCAGCTATTTCTGAACTAAAATCTAATGTGAGGGGTATTAATGGCATTAGTCTGTCAATGCTAAAGATCAGCTTGCCAATCGTTCTCTCCTACTTAACTCATATATCAATATATGTTTGGAAAGAGGTCTTTTTCCTAAATCGTGGAGGCAAGCTATTGTGATATCTGGAACGAAAAAAAGCAAACCAGAAAAATTATCCGACCTAAGACCTATCAGTTTGCTTCCAATCCTATCTAAGGTCCTTGAAAAGATTGTTTATAAACAGTTGATATTTTACGCAGACTCTCATAAAATTATCCCAGATTGCCAGTCAGGTTTTAGGAAGCTACATAGCACGACAACAGCACTGCTTAATATGACTGATAACATCTTTAAACGGTTGGATAAAAAATGTGTGTGGCTTTGGTTATTTTAGATTAGACTATTCAAAGGCATTTGATAGGATAAACCATATGTTAATGTGTTGTAAGCTTAAATATCTAGGTTTTGATGAAGTAGTTCTTCGATTTTTTAAAAACTACCTATACAGCCGTTCTCAGTGTCTTATTTAACTATACAAAATCAGAAATATGTAACATATCGTTAGGTAGGCCCTCTCCTATATCTACTTTACACATCAAACTTTCACTTACAATATCCACTTCGGAGGTGCAGACTTATGCAGATGACACCCAATTAATTCATTTTTTCCATTGAGATAAAGTGCCTTAAGCCGAATACAATCTAAATAGATCTATCCAAACTAGGGGAATTCCCTAATAATCACAACCTAAGTTTAAATCCAAAAAAATCAAATGTACTTTTATTTTGCACCGATAATTGGAAAGCTCGAATCAAATCAGATCTTAAAATAAAAACGGGCAGCGTGACTTTAAATTATTCAGATGAGGCAAGGACACTGGGAGTAATTATTGATGACAATTTAAGATTTAAGTCATGTGAGTAACCTCACAAGTCTCAAAGGACGTATATTCGTTCAAGAACGCTTTACGCAAAAAAAAATTATTCTGAATTTTAAGACACGGAAAAAACTTTGTGAAATGCTAGTTCTGTCTATTTTTAATTATTGTAATGTCATTTATTATCTTTGTTTGGACTCCACGTTCAAAAATAGAATCAAAGTTGTTTACAATCATTGTTTACGTTTATTATAGGACTGCAAAGATATGATCATGTTTCTAATTTTTATATTCGTCTTAAATGGCTACGCCTGAGGAACATTGTTATTTATCATTATTCTATTTTGATCCGCAAACTGCTACAGATGTCTACCCCTCGGGATCGTTGCGACAAGCTTATTTTTAAATATAACATTCGTCAACGACAATTAAGAGTTATTCAAATTATCACGATTCCTTTGCACTCTACAGCTTTGTTTCAGAGATCTTACAGTTACGTAGCTGCTAAGATATACAATAAATTTTTTTAATGTCCCTAATAAACCAATAACTATTTTCAAGAAATATCTAAGGAGTATTTTCCTTCAAGCCAATATGTGATGGGCTAATGGCTGTGTTATAGTTGAATATCGTCAAAATATCACACCTACATACCGTGTGTCCACAGGAGTACGCACCATAGAGATAAGATAATGCTAATAGAATATAAATATCAACCAGTGCTATTACCACCGATCCTTTTCTTGTACCATTTATAACAATATTGTTTCATAGAGTGGCTAGTCAGAAGCCAGAAAACAACGTTTTTGCGTGCCGGCGAGCACAGCATTAGCCGATCTTTCTATTCTATTTGGTTATCCCTATGGTGCGTCCTCCTGTGGACACACGGTATATGTAATCAGTTTAGAAGGTTAAGTGTATGAATAGCTTTAGCTAAACTTCGCCTTCTAAACTGAAAATGTCCCAATAACATGTATTTGGAAATAAAGACGATTTTATTATTATTATTATTATAAATTAACGTCAAATTTCAGCATCAATAAAAATATACTCAAGATTTTTAATTATTAGATCACATCATTTTTGCTTATTTTAGATGTAGAAAAAATCTTGTGTGTATTAAGAGTGCAAAGTGTCATTGCCGATTTTGAGATTTCCACGCGGCAAAATTCCCTCGCAAGAGGCAATGACCAACTTTGCATTCTTAATACACAATATACTGTTGCAACGGTTCCCTTAGTTTCTATTTACATAGAGATTGATGTCTATGTCGCCAAACTACTATGTCGCAACGCTGAAAATCCTTCGCGAAACTTCGAGCCCTTTTAGTAGTCCCTATGGAAGTTCTTCACGGTGTCTCTAAATGTTTCACAAGGTGTATCTAAAAGATGAATAAGATTTAACAGCATGTTTCAGGTATTATAAAAGCGAGCAATTTGTAATTTACCTAGGTATATTCAAAAATGCACCCTGAAGGACCTTCAAAGAATTTTTTTTCAAATTTAATATAAGCAGAACATTTATACCTGTTTTGAAAATATTGCTCAATTTTAAGAAGTAGTTAACCTGAAATAAGAATCTTGATTTTGCCATTTTTTCCAGTTATAAGAATATTCTCACTTTGTATTAATTTCCTTATTGAAAATAAGCAACAGTAAAAATGTTATTAATATGTTGTGTTCAAAGCTAATCACTTTGGTGTAAATAGTTACAAAAGTTTAGTGCTTATTATTTAATATGACATTCTCTATTTAGCTGTGACTTTAAAATTGTTCGTAAGCCTCTGAAGCAGTAAATTTATTTTTGTCTAAATTTGCTCATGTAAAATATCAGTGTGTAGCTAGACAATTTTTAATAATTTATTTTAATTAAATAGTGGCGAATATGCGCTTCACACAAAACCTTAAATAAAAATAAAATTTATTGCTACGGTATGTTAAAATGTGAAAACTAAGAGAAACTCTCATTCCTAAATATAGGCTAGTTAACAAATCTGCACAGCACAGGACAGATGAATTATGGAATGATTATTAGAATAGCTCCTTATCTTTTGCAATATTTAGACTTATTTGTCGAATAAAGTATATCAACAGTTTAAATTGTAAATTGCTCAATAGTTCAGCATGCAGATTGTTAAACAAAGAGTCACAAGCGATCATTGGTGCTTCTAAGGTTTATAACAACAAAAAATGCAGATAAAAACCTGTCGACATGCAGCCTTTCGGAAGAGATGTACAACCATGGGTCCCACTATGATGTAAAGCATGTAGACGATCCCTTGACAATGTCGGAACACTTTAGTTTCGCCAAATTTCTGATATGGCTTTGACCATGTGACCAATTGCAATCTGTGTCTAAGGTACCTGGTACTCCTTGTACCCACATCTTGTCCATAACAAACAAAACAAATTGAAAATGTTTACTACTGCTCACAAAAGTGCACTTTTAAGAGAAGTTTAAATACAGTCAAACTCTTGCAATTCTAAGTATGTTAATGTTGACAGTCTTTCATGAGTTTTGAAAAAAACACACTAGAGTATTTCATATTTTATTTGCTGCAATAAATAAGCCTCTGATGCATAATAATTAAGCTGCATAGAAATATTATAAACAGCAAATGTTTTTTAGGCATTCCTTACTTATCTAACAGTATTCAGCCTGAAAACTCATGGTTTCGCTCGCTGAGCAGTCTCATCTGTTTCACTGATCTGTCAACATAAACTTCAGTATATTGTATTAGTCTATTCTGACACTGACAATTAAAGAAAATAGAAATCATGTGGGGCAAGACAAGTACACATTACACTGTTCCTGTAAAAGATTCAAAGTATTTGATATATTTTCTTACCTTTTCCAAATAACAAAAACACATAATTACATCAAGTTTGTATAGCTAATAACTGTATTATTTGGATTGGAAATAAATTGATTTTTTTACATAAACTATTATTGCCCTAATTACATTAGACATTAAATATAAATGTAAAAGTTGTAGTGGGTTAAACACTCTTTCAAATAAACACTATTTTTACTATTAATTACAAAAATAAACAGGAACATTTTTAAAAGATTGTAGCAAATAACCTGCATTGACACAGAAACAACACATACCAGTTATATAAAATATTCGAGTTAACTGTAATTGACGAACAATCAGATTAAACAAAAATGAAATCTGTATAATGCAGAATCACAGTCGAAATCTTTTTTATTGCATAACATTTATACAGTTCATGCTGAACAGTGTTTAAAATCAAAATTGTATAAGTATAAGGAACATGCATTCAGATTATCTTGTATATGACCACAAGAAATATTTTTTATCTATGACCACTACTGAAAGTAGGCCTTTTAGCGCTAGCTTGTTTCACTAAAAGTGACGTTTTATAGTTTCCAGTGGTTAAAGAAATCAGCTGTTTACTTTTAGCCCATGTGCTAAAAGTGAAGTGAGGTTATAAAACTACAATTTCGAACTGGAAGTGAAGTAGTAAAGTTATTCTAGTTGCTTCTTGCGTTACAGGTAAAGAGTTTTTGTAACAATTAAAGCATTATGTAATGAATACAGTCAGATGTGGAGTATTAATAATTACATTTCGTAACTGACCTTGACAGTGCAAACAATCGCCCGCGCGGCGTAGCCTACTGTTTATTATGACATAAATTAAAAGTGTCGTAGATGCAAACCTTTGTTAAATCTATATTTATGGATTAATAACAGTAAAATTAAGGTCGTAGATAAAATATTGTATGCAACGCGTGCTAAAAGTCGTTAAGGCCGAGTTTCATAATTTTCATGTCTCGTGCATAAACGTCGACTTTTAGCACTTGTTGCATAAATAGCTATTAAAAACTTTACTTCTCTCTTGTCATTTTGTATGAATTGAACACTAATTGTTTTATCATTTCTATAGGTGTCAGTTTGTGTTTTAAATCTATAGTGGTTTTAAGTAGTAGCAACACAAAAAGACCAAATTTCTGTCGTATGCACTTTTCCTTATAAGATCTACACATTACCCTTTTTCTGTGATAAAACAATTTTCCCTCTTTATTTAACAATAGGGACCTGGACAAAACAAAAAAAATCTGCAGTTTTTGGTCAAGTTCACTGTAAGTATGGCTTGTTTTATAATATTTTCAATGTGACCTTTGTCCAAAATGACAGTAAAATAATGAGCAATAACAAGCAAGCGAGCAAGTTTAAAATCATATTTTAAGCGTTACGGACTTCTTCAAAGAGGAGGAACATCAGATTACATAGGTCAAGAATGTCTTGGTTTGAATAATGTGCTATTTAGAGCATCCCTTACATTAAAGGTTAGGTATATGTCAAATGCTTTCTGAAGTCTACTACCTGCGATCTAAATGATCTTTTTGAATTTCAATGTAATATAAGACATACGTTTTAAACATTATGTTTTCTTATTTCTGACGTCAGAGAAAAAGGGTAATGTGTAGCCTTCACACTGATTTACATAAAACCGGAAATCTGTCTAAACCAAATCTTTTTGTGACCAAGAGCAATTTCTGTGTTATACCGGGTGGCAATGAGAACAGGGCCATGCTTATACCTTCTTTATTTATGAATCGATTTGCATAAAATTTTATATGAAGATACTAGACATCATTTCTGATTGACCGATAAATATAGTCAAAATGGCCGACTTCTGGTTTCACCGGCAATGATACCAACTTTTATTTTTTAAATGGATCACCCTGTATATTTTGTTTTTTGGAATCTACAAGTTAAATTGCATAAATCAGTCTTGCCAAATTTTCATTTTTCCAAACAAAATATTTTTTCCAACTTTTACTTTTTACGATAGAAGGCTGTGACGTGAAAAAATATGTTCTAATTGACTCTAGCAACTAATAATAATAACTATTTTATCAATGAAGTCAATAAACAATCCCTTAATGAAAGAAAAAATTTGCTAAACGTTTTTTACGACCACTACTAAAAGTAGGCCTTTTAGCGCTAGCTTTTTTCATTAAAAGTGACGTTTTATAAATCAGCGTGTTAAAATTGAAATCAGCTGTGTACTTTTAGCCCATGTGCTAAAAGTAAACAGCTGGTGTGGAATTTAGAATTTTGAACTGGAAGTGAGGTTATTCTAGTTATTTCTTTCATTAGAGGTAAATTGTTTTTGTATAATTACAAGCATTATGTAATGAATAAAGTAAAATGTGTACATTTATAATTACCTTTGATAACTAACTTTGACAGCTACTGGCTGCAGAAACATTCACCTGCGCGTCAAGGCCATCTCTTTACTATGACAAATTATAACTGTCATAAATGCAAACCTTTGTTAAATCGACATTCATGGATTAATAACAGTTAATTTAAGGCCGTAGAAAAAATATTGTGTGCAAACTCATGCTAAAAGTGTTATTGCACTCGACATGTTATGAAACTTAGCCTTCGGCTTCGTTTAATAATTTTCATGTATCGTGCATAAACGTCTGCTTTTAGCACTTGTTGCACAAATAGCTATTAATAAGTCTGTAGAACTGAAGTTATCACAAAACTAGTAAAACAGGTATACAATTACATTTAAAAATTACTTTTTTCGACTATCAAAAAAAGGGGACATTGCGCATCATATCAAGTAGCAAAGTTTGCCATTTTTACTTACTTACTTATCGGCGACCCTTTCTACTTTTCAGTGTCAGGGGGCATTTTTAACGTGTTAAAAAATAGGATATTTATTTATGTTACCACTGATGACGTGAAGAAAGGCATTTTGCACACTACGCCGTGAAACAATATTGATGTTCTTCTTTGACAGTTTTAGAATATAGCTATTTATGCAACAAGTGCTAAAAGTCTACGATTATGCACGAAGCCGAAGGCTGAGTTTCATAACATGTCTCGAGCATAAACGACTTTTAGCACGCCTTACATACAATATTTTACCTACGACCTTAATTTTACCGTTATTAATCCATAAATATCGATTTAACAAAGGTTTGCATCTGCGACACTTTTAATTTATGTCATAATAAACAGTAGACCACGCCGCGCGGGCGATTGTTTGCCACGCTAGTGCTGTCAAGGTGAGTTACGAAATGTAATTATTAATACTCCACGTCTGAGTGTATTCATTACATAACGCTTTAATTATTTCAAAAACACTTTACCTGTAACGCAAGAAGCAACTAGAATAACTTTACAACTTCACTTCCAGTTCGAAATTATAGTTTTATAACCTCACTTCACTTTTAGCCCATGTGCTAAAAGTAAACAGTTGATTTCTTTAACCACGGTAAACTATAAACCGCCATTTTTAGTGATACAAGCTAGCACTAAAAGGCCTACTTTTAATAGTGGTCGTAGATAAAATATTGTTTATATTACTAGCACGAAATGTTTTAGAGCATTCGAATTACTTTTTTAACTGGGCTATCGCCTCATCAAAAGAAGTAACATTCTCACGCTCTGAAATCATTAATTGCGTGCACTTGATACAAAAATAGCATTTTATATCTTCTCCCTTAATTATTTACATCGTCCATTGCCACAGATTTACAACTGTATTTATTTTGTTGTATATTTTGCCTTGACTGTTGTGATACTTCACTTCTTAGTGTGTAGATTTTCGTTGTATAGCTTAAATTTGATCTTTGTTGAAAACTTAACGAAATTGGTTGATTCTAAAAGTTTCTTTTCTTGTTTTAGCAGTTTTATTTTCTATTACATTGCTCTAAAGCTATTTTTCATTTCTTAACCAAATCTTTTTGTGACCAAGAGCAATTTCTGTGTTATACCGGGTGGCAATGAGAACAGGGCCATGCTTATACCTTCTTTATTTATGAATCGATTTGCATAAAATTTTATATGAAGATACTAGACATCATTTCTGATTGACCGATAAATATAGTCAAAATGGCCGACTTCTGGTTTCACCGGCAATGATACCAACTTTTATTTTTTAAATGGATCACCCTGTATATTTTGTTTTTTGGAATCTACAAGTTAAATTGCATAAATCAGTCTTGCCAAATTTTCATTTTTCCAAACAATAAAATATTTTTTCCAACTTTTACTTTTTACGATAGAAGGCTGTGACGTGAAAAAATATGTTCTAATTGACTCTAGCAACTAATAATAATAACTATTTTATCAATGCAGTCAATAAACAATCCCTTAATGAAAGAAAAAATTTGCTAAACACGTTTTTTAAGAAAGTCACTTTTTTTAAATGGCATCTACCAAGGGCCATCTTGCCATTAAACAGCAAATTTAATTACCAATGTATGCATCAAGCACTACTTTTTCTTTATCTAAAATTGAAGAATAATTAATATATTTTTTTAATATTTCTGTGTAATACCTAAGCAAATTCGGCAGCACTGTTGTATGTAATATCAGTTGTAGATTGCCAAAAACCATAAAATATATAGGATGATCCATTTAAAAAATCAAAGTTGGTGTTATTTCCGGTAAAACCAGAAGTCGGCCATTTTGATTATACTTGGATGTCAATACGAAATTATGTCTAGTATCCTTGTATCAAATTTCATTCAAATTCATTCATAAGTAACGGAGATAGAGGCATGGCCCTGGTCTCATTGTCACCCGGTATACGTTGCTCAAAACAATTGAAAGGATATTTAATAACATTTAGAATATGGAAATAATTGAAGATGATATCTTAACTGCCGTACAGGTTTGAACACCTGCATAAGTTACTACATACTTACACAGCTACGAATGTTTAATGGTAAACTCACAAGAGCAGAGTATATTTCACGCCAAGTCTCTTAACGTGTACTATGGTGTAGCTTCAACGATCAATTTGTTGATCATGTACTCGCTTTCTAAACTTCTAACCACTTAAATGCTTAATTTATGGTTGTTATATTCTTCCTGAGAGAATACGATTTCATTTCATGGATAGTCGTATTTTTCACCGTTTAACATTCCAGCCAAAGGGTTGATTAAAAATCACAACCACTTAACAGGTTAGTGAGGTTAGTCTATCAGACCACTTTTTTAGGTTTAGTTTTGTTTACAATCAAAAATATTTTAAATTTTTCGAGTTCATTGCGCTAGTTGATTATACAGTGATAAAACCAGATATATGATGGCTGCCCAAATGTTATTAGCAGCAGGCCATGTATTATAACAAAAGCCGTGACAATTACATTATTTGGAAGTTCATTGATTTGACCGACTGTCAGGTTTGACTAATGTACAGTTGCTTTATATGCACTAACGTTAACAGTTTGATCAATAATCATATATGGTCACGATTCCCATTGGTTGGCCGCCATTTTATGTCCGTTATTTTGACAATCACATTTAAATTTTAAATCAAATCTATTCAAATTTTGATTTGACATTCAATCAATAACAATCATTTAAAATACAAGTATATCATAAAAAAATTATCATGATTTTTAGAAACATCTAGAAATATATTTTCGTAACGGTAAGCTGATGAGGCTTAAAAGATTTTGCTTTAGATATGGGGTTTTGTAGGGCAATAGGATGCAAAAGCAAATCTGAAAACGGCGCGTTACTAAAAACTTCCTACGCCTTGATACAGGAACATTCAAGACTTGTGGGCAAAAAACGTAAATAGAAAAATCTGGTGTGATACACGCACACAACTTCCTTTTACAGTGATCTTATAATTAGCCAAAAATTTGATTTAAAATGTTTTAAACATTTGTCAAAAATTTTCAAAAATTAAAAATTCTGCAAAAACGGTACAAAATAGAGCGTTAGTTGAAGAGACAAATTTTCTCTAGAATTTTAAGCTGAATTCAAAAATGTAATAATATACCGGGTGTTCTATTTAAAATAAGAGTTAATAAAAAACATAGACAAAAAAACAAAAGAAACCCATTTTAGAAGTATTCAACTGGAAAATCACCTATCTCACATCAATACACATTCAAAATGTAATAAAAATGTAAAGTTTAAAAAAAATCGTTAGAGCCGTTTTTGTAAAAATCGAAAAAAACTGAAAAATCACAAGAGTAAACACCTACTTCCGGTTATGCAATTTTTTTCAAAAGCTTGCTGTCTCATATACATAGTACACAAAACTTATATATGAAGTTTCAACGCCATACCGCTTTTCGTTTTTGAGATATTCTGTTCACAGACAGACACACAGACAGACAGACACACAGACCAATGAAAAAAAATATGTTTTTTGGATCAGGGGACTCTAAAACGTGAAGATCTGTTGAAAACTCAATTTCTAATTTTTGGGGTGAATCCAATACTTCCTTTATTGTAAAAGGAAGTAAAAAAGTAGCACCGTGACGGTAATTCAAGAATTTTTAAGAAGTGTTTGCAGATGCATGTGGGAGAAAGCAGGAGTTGATGGCAAAGAAAACTTAAGGATAATGCTGTACCAACTTTTATTTACTTTCTCGTCTGTTTCATACCCTACAGCCATCTAAAATACCAATATCCTTATAACTGTCTAATTTTAACATACCACAAATGACTAAGTACGAGTACGTTCAAGATGAAGTATATTCTCGAGTATAGTTGGAAACAGAGATTAAGAAATGAAAAATAGCTTTAGAGCAATGTAATAGAAAATAAAACTGCTAAAACAAGAAAGAAACTTTTAGAATCAACCAATTTCGTTAAGTTTTCAACAAAGATCAAATTTAAGCTATACAACGAAAATCTACACACTAAGAAGTGAAGTATCACAACAGTCAAGGCAAAATATACAACAAAATAAATACAGTTGTAAATCTGTGGCAATGGACGATGTAAATAATTAAGGGAGAAGATATAAAATGCTATTTTTGTATCAAGTGCACGCAATTAATGATTTCAGAGCGTGAGAATGTTACTTCTTTTGATGAGGCGATAGCCCAGTTAAAAAAGTAATTCGAATGCTCTAAAACATTTCGTGCTAGTAATATAAACAATATTTATCTACGACCACTATTAAAAGTAGGCCTTTTAGTGCTAGCTTGTATCACTAAAAATGGCGGTTTATAGTTTACCGTGGTTAAAGAAATCAACTGTTTACTTTTAGCACATGGGCTAAAAGTGAAGTGAGGTTATAAAACTATAATTTCGAACTGGAAGTGAAGTTGTAAAGTTATTCTAGTTGCTTCTTGCGTTACAGGTAAAGTGTTTTTGAAATAATTAAAGCGTTATGTAATGAATACACTCAGACGTGGAGTATTAATAATTACATTTCGTAACTCACCTTGACAGCACTAGCGTGGCAAACAATCGCCCGCGCGGCGTGGTCTACTGTTTATTATGACATAATTAAAAGTGTCGCAGATGCAAACCTTTGTTAAATCGATATTTATGATTAATAACGGTAAAATTAAGGTCGTAGGTAAATATTGTATGTAAGGCGTGCTAAAAGTCGTTTATGCTCGAGACATGTATGAAACTCAGCCTTCGGCTTCGTGCATAATCGTAGACTTTTAGCACTTGTTGCATAAATAGCTATATTCTAAAACTGTCAAAGAAGAACATCAATATTGTTTCACGGCGTAGTGTGCAAAATGCCTTTCTTCACGTCATCAGTGGTAACATAAATAAATATCCTATTTTTTAACACGTTAAAAATGCCCCCTGACACTGAAAAGTAGAAAGGGTCGCCGATAAGTAAGTAAGTAAAAATGGCAAACTTTGCTACTTGATATGATGCGCAATGTCCCCTTTTTTGATAGTCGAAAAAAGTAATTTTTAAATGTAATTGTATACCTGTTTTACTAGTTTTGTGATAACTTCAGTTCTACAGACTTATTAATAGCTATTTGTGCAACAAGTGCTAAAAGCAGACGTTTATGCACGATACATGAAAATTATTAAACGAAGCCGAAGGCTAAGTTTCATAACATGTCGAGTGCAATAACACTTTTAGCATGAGTTTGCACACAATATTTTTTCTACGGCCTTAAATTAACTGTTATTAATCCATGAATGTCGATTTAACAAAGGTTTGCATTTATGACAGTTATAATTTGTCATAGTAAAGAGATGGCCTTGACGCGCAGGTGAATGTTTCTGCAGCCAGTAGCTGTCAAAGTTAGTTATCAAAGGTAATTATAAATGTACACATTTTACTTTATTCATTACATAATGCTTGTAATTATACAAAAACAATTTACCTCTAATGAAAGAAATAACTAGAATAACCTCACTTCCAGTTCAAAATTCTAAATTCCACACCAGCTGTTTACTTTTAGCACATGGGCTAAAAGTACACAGCTGATTTCAATTTTAACACGCTGATTTATAAAACGTCACTTTTAATGAAAAAAGCTAGCGCTAAAAGGCCTACTTTTAGTAGTGTCGTAAAAAACGTTTAGCAAATTTTTTCTTTCATTAAGGATTGTTTATTGACTTCATTGATAAAATAGTTATTATTATTAGTTGCTAGAGTCAATTAGAACATATTTTTTCACGTCACAGCCTTCTATCGTAAAAAGTAAAAGTTGGAAAAAATATTTTGTTTGGAAAAATGAAAATTTGGCAAGACTGATTTATGCAATTTAACTTGTAGATTCCAAAAAACAAAATATACAGGGTGATCCATTTAAAAATAAAAGTTGGTATCATTGCCGGTGAAACCAGAAGTCGGCCATTTTGACTATATTTATCGGTCAATCAGAAATGATGTCTAGTATCTTCATATAAAATTTTATGCAAATCGATTCATAAATAAAGAAGGTATAAGCATGGCCCTGTTCTCATTGCCACCCGGTATAACACAGAAATTGCTCTTGGTCACAAAAAGATTTGGTTTAGACAGATTTCCGGTTTTATGTAAATCAGTGTGAAGGCTACACATTACCCTTTTTCTCTGACGTCAGAAATAAGAAAACATAATGTTTAAAACGTATGTCTTATATTACATTGAAATTCAAAAAGATCATTTAGATCGCAGTAGTAGACTTCAGAAAGCATTTGACATATACCTAACCTTTAATGTAAGGGATGCTCTAAATAGCACATTATTCAAACCAAGACATTCTTGACCTATGTAATCTGATGTTCCTCCTCTTTGAAGAAGTCCGTAACGCTTAAAATATGATTTTAAACTTGCTCGCTTGCTTGTTATTGCTCATTATTTTACTGTCATTTTGGACAAAGGTCACATTGAAAATATTATAAAACAAGCCATACTTACAGTGAACTTGACCAAAAACTGCAGATTTTTTTTGTTTTGTCCAGGTCCCTATTGTTAAATAAAGAGGGAAATTGTTTTATCACAGAAAAAGGGTAATGTGTAGATCTTATAAGGAAAAGTGCATACGACAGAAATTTGGTCTTTTTGTGTTGCTACTACTTAAAACCACTATAGATTTAAAACACAAACTGACACCTATAGAAATGATAAAACAATTAGTGTTCAATTCATACAAAATGACAAGAGAGAAGTAAAGTTTTTAATAGCTATTTATGCAACAAGTGCTAAAAGTCGACGTTTATGCACGAGACATGAAAATTATGAAACTCGGCCTTAACGACTTTTAGCACGCGTTGCATACAATATTTTATCTACGACCTTAATTTTACTGTTATTAATCCATAAATATAGATTTAACAAAGGTTTGCATCTACGACACTTTTAATTTATGTCATAATAAACAGTAGGCTACGCCGCGCGGGCGATTGTTTGCACTGTCAAGGTCAGTTACGAAATGTAATTATTAATACTCCACATCTGACTGTATTCATTACATAATGCTTTAATTGTTACAAAAACTCTTTACCTGTAACGCAAGAAGCAACTAGAATAACTTTACTACTTCACTTCCAGTTCGAATTGTAGTTTTATAACCTCACTTCACTTTTAGCACATGGGCTAAAAGTAAACAGCTGATTTCTTTAACCACTGGAAACTATAAAACGTCACTTTTAGTGAAAAAAGCTAGCGCTAAAAGGCCTACTTTTAGTAGTGGTCGTAGAAAAATAAATTTATAATTTCCCATTGATATGACATTGTTGTCCTATTTCGTCATATATTCATGTATACGAAGCATTTATTTAATTGAAATATTAGTAATTCCCAACACCGCCATTGGTTTTGACCTGCTACTGGAGTCCAGAGCCAGACTCGGGAGCTGAGCGATCGTGAGGACCGGTGCAGTTGTTCAAAATAAAAAAAAGTCAATTGGAAATCCAAATTTTTATTGTTTTATATGATGCTAAACATAACACATAATTTCTTCTAGTATCTGGCCAACTTGTGAAATACATAATTCCAAATTTAAATTACGTAGAAAGACAATAATTGTCCCGAAATGTGCGATGAAACGGCATGCATTTCAAACAAAAATTTTTCTATGAGCTGTGCAGACATCATCTTGCCAAATATTTAAGAAAAATGAATATGATGAGAAAGTTTGCACCCTTAGCTATCACCTGAACCTATTATTTTTCTAAACGAATTTACCCATTTTTCAATTCGCTGGTATTTAATGCACCCTCCATATTCGAGTAAATTTTGCACTGTTTGTATTCTACGAAACAGAGGACACAAGAGGACAAAATTATTCGTAGTTCACATTATTGTTTGGGATCTTAGGTAAATAAAAACACCTCACTGGTTTGCACCTCCTCCCTTCACGACATGTAATGTCGCGACACGGTATTGGTGCCCGTAGACTATTTTACCGTGGTGCAGCATTGTCGCTTGCTGCTTGCACTTTTAGTGGCTGTTTTGCTTTGATTTAATATTGTGTGTTGTTGTGTAACTTTACTTTGTGTGTTTTGTACATATTCTAACAATGGCGGTTCGTTTAGTTACGCGTTTTTCTTTACACGAGAACTTCATAGAAAATATGGAATTATCCATTGAAGTTTGAAAAAATTATGTTACAGAGTATCTAAAAGATGTTTTTTATACAAACGGAAATGGGGTTGCTACAAAGGCACTTATAGTTTTTACGAGAACAAATTTTTCGCGTCATAAATCAGAAATTGAAAGTGTAAAACGAAATAATGAACGCTTTATACAGAAATTCGACAAGTGGCTTGATGAAGATATAAAATTCCAGGATATTGTTTTTCGTTGTGTACCTACTGCTATAAATTATCCGAAAAGGCACAAGCAAAAAATAAAGATTTGCCGTGATACAGGGAACACCACACCAGGAGAATTAGTGCTATGAAGATAAATGAAGGTGTTTTCCACTGATTCATTCAGATCCCAAATTAAGTTATTTTTTACAGGGTAAACACAAACAGAAGATCACTGATGCTGATGTCCTCCATTTGATTAATATTTCTGAAGAAGACAGTATGATTCTGACGAAAATGATGATTTGTAAAAGCATTTCATATATCGCATTCCTACGCTATTAGATATTATATCACTTTACAATATCAACAGTTTAATTAATTTGTATTTCTATATCTTAATGTTTTTTGTAATTAAATTTAAAAATTGTGCAATTGTTTTCATTTCTACATAATATTAAAACATTTAAACCCCTTGAAATAATTTGTAAGTTGCAAAATCGTGAAAAACAAAATTATTGACTTATTTTTTTTATTTCTACACAATATTGAAACATATAAACCCCTTAAAATAATTTGTTGTAAAATAACGAACAAACAATTATTTCATTATCATTATTTTTGTTATTTTTAATATTATCAAAGCATTAGCCTGTATTTGTAGTCTTACACCACAATATTTTAATTGAAAAATGAAATTCATTCACGCGATATGAATTTCGATCAACTTTTTTTGATTTTGAACCACTGTGCGGTGGTCTTCTGGTCAATCATGATCACGTATTAAGATGTTACAATTTCTTGAAGTATGAGACAATTATTTTCGCAATGTTGTTCAGAAGATTTTTTATGCTTACTTCTTCCCTCTCAAAGTATCTGCTAATATCAGGTATGGATTTCTTGCAAGAATACCGCATGGTCGAGGACACTTGATTTTTCCTAAAGAACTTTATACACTCAACCGATTGAACAGAGCATTAAAACACCACCTGTTCTGTTGAACCGAATTATTGATGATATCCACTGAATAGATTAATCGTTAAATTTAAGTTTTTCCTTCACTTCCAGTTCGCCACAGATGCAACATAATTAATGTGGTACCAGAAACCAATGGTGCTACACGTGGCACAAATGGCATTACGAGAGCGAGTTGAATACTTCTCGGCCTGCCCTCGAGAGGGTGCCATGAGTGTAATAATTTTGTAATACGATAATCGAGTTGTTATAAAATATTTTGTCCTGAAATGCTTAACCGCCACGGAAATTAAAAATGAGTTAGATTTTACTTTGAGAATCTGCTCCTTCGTTTCCCACTGTTAAAAAGTGGACTACTGAATTTAAACGTGGCAGCACGAGCTGTGACGGTGCACCCCTTTCGGGAAGACCAAAAACTGCTACCGCCAAAAAAATGATTAACAAAGTGCACAATATTATTTTAAACAACCGCCGATTAAAATTGCAAGAGATTGACGTTGTAGAAATATCTAAAGAACATGTACATTCAATCTTGCACAAAAATTTGGTCATGAAAAATTTTTGTGCAAGATGGGTGCTGACAATTGAGCAAAAACCCCAACGATCCAATGTTTCAAACGAATGTTTGCAGCGTTTTCGCCACGATCCAACAGATTTTATGCGACGATTTGTTACTGTTGATGAAACATGGGTGTACCAGTACATCCCTGAAACAAAAGCACAATTGAAACAGTGGAAACATTGTGATTCTCCAGCACCAAGAAGGCCAAGACCGTTTTATCAGCCAACAAGGAAGGTAATGGCCATTGTTTTTTGGTATTCCTTCGGTATAATTTTTACTGATCGTCTTGAAAAGGGAAGAAGCATCACAGGTGACTATTACGCTGCATTATAGGAAAAGTGCTGTTCCACCGAGACAACGTGTCTCCTCACCCGTTGGCAATTACAATCGCAAAAATCCACACACTGGGCTTCGAGTCGATTCCACACGCACCATATTCACCTAATCTAGCTCCTAGTGACTTTCTTATTCCCAAATTTGACAAAAATGGCTTAGAAGAAAGAAATTTTCATCAAACCGCAGTTATCCACACCTATTTTGCAGACCTTGATGTTTTGCACTACATGGAGGGCATGAGTCGCTTAGAGCATCGCTGCACCAAGTGCATCGAGCTCAAAGAGAATTATATTGAAAAATAAAATCATTCTCAAATCAAACCGAGAAGAATTCAACCCGCCCTCGTATTTTAAATTGGTTAAGAATAATTTTCTAATGTAACTAAGTTTGGTTTGTGCCAAATTAGTGGGAGGAAGTATTCCGCACACAAATGCAGGTACATACTTTATTTGCATCTAATGCTAGCATTAATTTGGGAAGTTTTTTTTGTCGCTTGTATGTTCAAGTGATGACAAAGAATATTTTGAAAACCCTGGGTAAAAGAATACCTTATAGTTAAAAACATTTGGAAAGAGAACAGCTTCAGCAATGCGTCCAATACCGATGTCGACGGTAAATCTATAACGTAGCAATATTTCTGTTAGGGCATATTTATTCTCTGTATATCTTATTATTGCATTTGATTTCTAGTTTATTGTAGGACACAGCAGTGGCAACAGACGCCTAAAAAATAAATTTTTAAAGATTTTCAATTGGAGTAATAAGTGTACAGGAATGTAAGTGCAAAAAAATAGTTAATAGAATTGCCTATTGTGGAAAGATATTTTGCTCAATTTAAAAAATCCGTAAGTAGTTCAGACATTTATATCAATTTGATAAGACGTGGTGGGACCCTTGCTATAGATGAATTGCAAGTTATTAATAAACAATCACCTCGGTTGAAGCAATTTAAAAGAGTAGTACTCATGTTTTGAAATGAAAATGTTTTGTTTATGTTCCTGCGATATGCATTTTCAAAGACACCAAATTTGCCCTTTGGAATTTTTTTTATCACCTGCACAGGCACATCCTGGTTTAGTTATGCAGACCTGTCATTTAATGACCTCAACACCTTTATCGATTTAGTTATTTTGTCTTTCTGTGTTGTCACTTTGCATAGCATGTTAAAACAATCAAGGCAATCTTTATTTTGATAAAATTTTCACTCTAGCATAGCACTTTCACTATTAATTATAAGAAAGTCATATGCTGAGGAGCATAAGATATAGTCAGGTTTGACGTTTCTCTTAAAACTTAATATAGCTGGTGTGGGTTATTTCTATAGCCATATATTATTTACCAACTTTAGGAGAGGATATTTATTTTGTAATTAATATCATCAATGGCTTAATGACACAGTTGGAACAGTGCTAGGCTTACTATACCTTTGGTCCAAATCCTTTGATAGCTGGAACTCTCCGTAGTCGACTGGATCGGTCCTGTGCTGACCAACCACTCGACGTTGGAATACAATTAATGCCTCTCTCCTCCGATGACTAGTCTGTGAGTTAAAGGAACAAGGCTACACACAAACATATTCACACAATTTAGGTGAACGTGTAGTATATTTAAACAAGAAAGACTGTAATTCATGACGCATGTGTATGAATGACCTTTAACATCGGATAAATGAATATTAGTGGCATTCATTTGAAAAAAATGTAATTCAATCTTTTACATTTATATTTATTAGCCTAGGGGAAATCCTTTAGGATGTGTGTGTAAAACACGTATCTAATAAATGACTACGAATCAACATCTAGAAATTGTAATAATAGATTTCTGCAGCCAGTTTGTATATACTGTGAACATTTTTAAAATTACAAATTGATATTAAATTTGCAAATTCACCCTGCATCTACCAGTCGGGTCCTTCATATACAAATAATCTACCTGAGTTTGTGGTTCCGAAAACCTACTTGTCAGAATAAACTACCTCCGATAACAGCTAACCATGGCATGACAGAGCTCCATTTAATGAAAGATCAACCGTGCCTCTTAAAAGTTCTATTCAATTCTGGAAGGGGGTTCTAAAATTCTGGTATGGTCTATATCATAGAACAGTGGTTCTCAACTTTTTCGTACGATCGACCCCCATTTCATTAGCTGTAACTTGGCGACCTCCTATTTCTAAGAAAAGTTTAAGAATGGAAATTTTATGGTACAAATGTTGGAATTGCTCTGCATGCTCCAGTTTCGCACAGCTTTTTATTTCTTCACTTGTACTTGTATTTAGTTTTCTCTGATATTTTTTATGTTTCTGTTACATGTATTTTATATTTAAATAAATTGTACATTTAAATACCTAGTAAAAATATTTTTAGTAGAACATTTCTGATGCTTTTTGCAACCCCTTGATACATCCGTAGTGATCCTCAGGTTGAGAAACCCCGTTATAGAAGATATGCGAGACGAAGAGTATTACGATCAATGTTTCATCAGACGATAGTGAAATTGACGATCTTGAAAATTTACACTATACATATTATACCGATGGGGCCACAATTATATATAACAGCAATGAGATAAACATAGTAGCAAATATTCGAGAAGGCTTGACGCTTAATTTAATTATGACATTATTGTCAACTAAACATGCCTACTAAAATAATTTTTTCGTATGGCCATCTCTTTCTTACTCCAGCATTATATTTTGTTATTCATGTTATCTCATTGTTGTTATATACAGATGGGGCCATAATTATATATAACAACAAAGAGATAACATGAATAACAAAATAGAATGCTGGAGTAAGAAAGAGATGGATATACGAAAAAATTATTTTAGTAGGCATGTTTAGTTGACAAATGTCATAATTAAATTAAGCGTCAAGCCTTCTCGAATATTTGCTACTATGTTGATCTCTTTCTTACTCAAGCAATACGAGTTATTTTCTTGTTCATGTTATCTCATTGCTGTTATATATAATTGTGGCCCCATCCGTATTACACACTCTTGTGATAATTTTTTACAAGTGAACATTTTAAAAAAATTATACTTCTTGCAACTATAAGCAAAAACTAATCTGTATTATGCCGGCATCAAAAAGATGACTATTATCCCGCATTGTACCACTAAAAAATCAAAGTTTGGTGCCTGCAGACAATCTGTATATTTATTCAGTTTATATTCTTTTTGGACAAAGGTGTGCCAAGAACATTTGAAATTTTTGCTAAGGTAAGAAAATTACGTTTTTTTCCTATAAAAAATTTCAAGCTCAAGATAAAATTGGCAAAACTGCTTTTTTTTTTAATTATTAGAAAATTTATTTTCATCAGGTTTTCCTGTAAACGACTTGTGTCATTTAGACATTTAAAATTAAATTGTCAGCTTTTCTTTTTTGAAACTGGATACACGTAAAAAACGGAATCCTTTAAAATTAAATTTAAAAAAGCATTTCTGAAGTGTTCAGGGGAACTGTTGGATCTGCATCCTAACATACCAGAAGAAGTCGTGTACGAAAGATTGGCAAGCTTTTGATGTACATAGAACTTCACCAATTTTTAGTTCTGAAAAGTTACTAAAACAAATTCTACCAACAGATATTTTTTAAAGGAATCCAAGTTATGCCAACATAAACCCTAAATTCTTTACCTTGACAATTTTTATAGGAAAAAAATGTACTTTAGTACATTAGATACGTTCATTAAGTAAATCATGGAGCCAAGTGCAAGCAGATCGAGTTCTAGTCACGTGACTAGCAATCATTCAATATCGAAAATTTTTTACCAAACGCTTGAACTGTCAACTCTCACGAAATGTGCAAGTGTCAAATTCATTCATAATCTTTACCCTCTTTAACTTTGGGTGTCAAGGATCATTCAAAGGTTAAATAACACTGTTGTTTGTTTGCCATTGTTATTACTCGTCATCCTCTGTTTACTAGGTTGAAATACATTGAGCAAATCGAGGTACTTTGGTGTTCAAAATTGTGTTTTACGAGGACAGTTTTAAGTTTATTGGTGGTTGCGTTATTACTCAACAAAGGCTCACACTGTATCATTAACTAGTAGTCTAAGAACTGGTGACATTCTTTAGTGATTATTTAGTTAAGACCTATTTTTTAAGACAATGTTGCGGGCATTGGCGTTAACTAGCGGGGGGAGCCAGGCCCTCCCCAGAGTGCCGTCTGGCCTACCTCAGAAAAATAAAGTTAAATAAATTTAAAAATCTGCTTTTTTTATTAACCCATTTAAACTAAGGTGTTGGTTATCGACCCTCACACATTCTTACATTTTCTGGTTTTATTACCTTTTTTGGCTTAAAAACATCCATATACAGTGTCCCCGGATGGACCTAACTATACTTGTAAACTTCCTTATTTTGCATTTTAGGAAGAACAGTCATTCTTCATAAAAAGTTTTGCTTCATCTAGCAAGTCCGCAGCCACTACCAAAATTTCGAAATAACATACACGGTGGTTAGAAAACGAGACACGGTGAAATTTGGTTAAGAATAAAGTACCTTTTATTTGAAAGGAAAGCATAAGTATCACTGGAAAAAGATGTTTGAAATTTCAACAGAAGCTCACACATCTAATCTGAACGTTGTATCTCAAAGTTGATTTTTTTATTTTTTATTGAAAGAAGTATGTAATAGAGAAATTTATACTGGTATAAATGTATATAATAGACTTGTCTGTCCGGGACGCTGTTTCGGCAGCCAAACCGTAAGAGATAGAGAAAAAAGTTATTAAAGTTATATGTTTGGAACGGTCATGTCAGGTCAGGAACCGCATTTCAGTCTCTAACACTAATTATTATCTTAATTATCCTAATCCTAACTTTTTAGGTTAGATTCTAGGAAAATTTTATCAAGGCGAATGCGACTGGTAGTTTGCTACCAACAATGACGTCATATACGTACGTGTGGTGAATACGCGTTCTATTTGCAAAACTGTCTTTTTTGTTTTATTAAATGAGACATTTGTCTCACTGGACTGCTAGTTATAGTATAAATACCATATGTTGGACGGATGACTCTACTGAATAATAATATACAAGAGAATATATTTTTTAGTTAAATTTACACCATTTTTGTTAGTTTCTCACAAGTTTTATACAAATAAAAGATCAATTTATGTGCACAGAAAAATAAAGTTGCAATTATTTCATATGCGGGTAAGTAAATGAGTTGAAAACTTGAGTGCATCGGTAACTACTCGTTGGGCACATACAGCTAGTTGCCTATTATAGGATCGTCCAGTTCATACTTAAGGTGACTGGCTTTTGCATTGCCGAAATAGTTGACTTTAAAGCTTTAAAGAGTACGATTCAGAATTTTATGTTGAATAGTGTTTTATGTACCGCAAAGAACATTTTGTGGTGCTTGAATTTCCACAGTTGCTAGCCCAAGATATAATAAAAAGATCGTTTTGCACCATGAAAATGCTTCTAGTCATACCACACATCAAATAAAATAATTTTTAGAGACTTTCGAGTTAAAATTGCTAACTTATACCCCATGCGTGTGCGATTTGTAACTCCCGAAGATGCTGTGGAAAGCTTCAAAAACCTTATTTCTCAAGTGACTCAAAAATTGTGGAATTTATGTTTTGAAAATTGGTTTTACCGAATGCGTTTTAAGGGGGAATATTTTGAGAAAATAATAAAAACAAATTTTGGTTACTGAATTTTGTTTTATTAGACTGCAGAAATTTACGGGACTGCCCTCGTATAACGATATCAAAGAACAAGCAAATAAATTTATGCGAAAAAGTTATGTATGTACGTAAATTCATATCTTCATAGGTATACATAGGTATTGACGATGGTTGGTTGGGGGGGCCTGGCCCAGCCAAAAATCCTAGTTACGCCAATGGTTGCAGGAGGCATGTATAAGTGTCATCTGTAAGGATTATCCTTGATAGCGGAATCGGAGGGAGGCACAACACCCCCAAACTTGCAAACAAGTGAACACTATTATTATTTGGTTAAGGCTGTAACTTTTTGTATTGTTTGCCTGTTAGCCTATGTATCATGCTATAACATTGGCAGATCGATTGGCCGTATTTAAAGGGTTGCAGATCACCTCAAACGTGTTGTGAGCATGACGAAATTTTTATTATTTAGTCAAGCTCCAATTTTCGTATTTTTGCACATACTCAAACATTTAAAGTAGAAAATTCAAATTAGCTAATTCTTGCAAGGTTATTATCAGGCCGTATCGATAATCCCAAACTAAAAGTTCCCTACCTGTCTAGACAAAACAATTGATTCGTGTTTAACAAGAGGTGACTGTATGTTTTGGAAGCTTTCAAATCCTTTAAAATACAAGAAAGCTTGATAATAAATAACTCTTACAAATGTTATTTACTATCTACAACACTTCGTAACGTAATTGTTATTGCTAAACTGAATACTTTCTTCTAAAATTGGTAATGGAGAAAAAATCCTGCTCTAGGGGTTTTTAAATGCTTCGAGGTATCAAAAACTTTATCTTATTGAGAGATTTGTATATGGGACAATATAGGAATTAGGTTGATTATTACACATAACTGTCGCATAATTGATATCATACAATGAGAACCATGCATTTTTTTTAAATCGACCAATCCCGAACCGATTCCCTGATGAACGTCCTTGTGCTACTTATTAAGCGAGCGATAACCACCCTAGTGATGATTATTGATCCCGTAGATAGTGTCATAATTAAAAAAAGAAATCCAAGAAACAAGCAATTTGATTTTGGTAATGGATCAATTTTAAATCATAGTTCGTATACGGGTTTTGTGTAATAATCTTCAAAATATAAACGCGCGTGACACATTTACATATAATTTTGCCCGTTCCAAGAGTCATCGTGCTGGTATCCCTTAGAAAAACTGCCCTCGGGACAGTTTTCATTGTAACCAGCACTCGACCCTTGGCGTGTTGCAAAATTATCGATAAGTATGTCTCGCCCTTGTTATATTACTATTGAAAATGTGACGTGAATTTGAGTAATGAAATGTTCGGTTTATGGAAGTTCGACTGTAGTTGTCAAAAATGTTACAATACGAAACTTGAAAAATTACTCGATTTTAACATCAGTTCCGCTTTTCACTGAGGGACAAGCTGAATTTGTTAAGCTATAATAAAACCAAATCATGGCCAACCTTCAACCAAAAAGACCATGAACAGAATATACGATAAAAGTGTAAAGATTTCTGATTTACTATGGAAATCTCTTAGTAACAAAAAATGAAGATATATTTATATGACTTGAAAAAATAACTAGACAAAATATTGTCAAACCAACAAACTATTTTAACCAACTACAAGCAGAATAAAAGATAATGTGTCACCATAAAAAAGCCAAGGTGTAGTATTTATGCATATAAAAAGATAAAAAATCAAAATAGTTGTGTGAAATGTAATAAAATGTATCCACATTTATTTAGTGGTAGACACAGGGTTAAATAATTACGAATATATGTTACAGCTCCATATGCAGGGTGTTTCAACTACAATATAACTTTGTGCAGCAAGTTTATATTTGCAAAGCAGTTTTTCTAAAGTTTTAAATACTTAGTATTAACAGATAATTAATTTTGCTGAAGTTACATTTTATTGTAAAATTTTCATACCTTTTAACGTTTTGTTTAAGACATGCACACGTAAGAAAGATAGAATACTCATTTTTCAATTAGACTTAAAACTTAGTGGCGCCAAAAAAACAATCACAAATAATGTAGTCTTCAAAGAGCCGGATTTTTAAAGGCGCAGAAAAAATATAAGAAAGACGTCTGAACCTCAAATTAACCAAGTGTCAACAATAAAACTGTCTGTAGCAGTGCGGTATGAAATTTAGTTTCTGCACTGCAGTGCACCAGATCCTGCAACAATTCTACTTTTCAAGTAAAATACAAAAAATTGCACTTTGACCAATATTTTTTATTGAAATTTAAAAAAATAAAATCTGCACTATCTCCATAAAAATAAAGGCAATAATTATTGACCAATATTTTTTATTGAAATTTAAAAAAATAAAATCTGCACTATCTCCATAAAAATAAAGGCAATAGTTAATTATTATTTCAAATCCAACAAAAATTTAATTAAGTTTTCTTTCTGGTCATAATAAAAACAAATTCATTATGAAACACCCTGCAGATGAGCAGGAGGGAGTGGGTACATGCAAATGTCATTTTTGAGTTATCATTTCTCAAATAAAAATATAAATTCACTTATGCGACTTCATAAACTACACTTGTAGCAATCCAAATAATAGCAGTTATTAGCTTACGATCTCATTTCTACACATATGAAATTGTTAAATAAAAATAGCAGCTACACAACACTGGAAAATAGATTAGAATAACATACAGAACACATGTACCTACGAACTAAATCATAATCATTTAATTTTTCAAGCTCTTCGTACACCAAAATTACGGCTGTAATAGGAAATTTACAAATAAGTTTAGATACCATCTGAAACTCTACTCACCTTGTGATATACTCCCTGTAAAACAATAAAAAGTAAATTGCTAAAAAAATTAAGGGATGCCATTGTAACAGTTATTTTAAATTATATTATGTAATTGGTTTTACTACTTCCTATTAACTGTACCTATTGCTAAACAAGTGGAATCTGCAATTTTCCCTGTACATAACTGGTTATGGTATATGTGTAACATGTATAATATTAAGTAGTGTTTAACAATTGGGAGTGATAGAAATAATTATGGCAAATTATTTTGTAATTATTACATTTATATCTCAAATAAATGGCTTCTCTTCTATTTTATTTTTGTTCATTCTAATCTGAATCTACTTACCAAGTGACAGGTTTATACCACCATCGACATCTGTTAAAGGTTTTGAAAACCGAAAACCTATCATCGTTACTTGAACTACAGCAGCAGTGCTTTCCTTGATATTATGCGAGCTCCACATAGAGCATGAACTTTTAATAAACTGATCCCTATTCATAGTTTTAATTATGATAAACATCTACTTATATTCATCTTTTACATCAGTTTTTGTAAAATTGTATATTAACTTAAGTATTAAATGTAATAAATTTATATGGATATGTGGTTTGCGGTTTCTTTCTAATGACTACCACTGATCTACAGGCTGTATCAGAACTCTATACACAAAGTTGGAGTGGTTCTTGGGTTAAAACAAACCAATTTAACCAAATTACCTACGCCCAAAAGTTTTCGTTTCAGCAGTATCGAGCTTCAAAGTGCAAGTTTGATTATTTGCTACATATAGTAATTCACGAGTAATAAATTAAACTTCTCAAACTAATGTATTCCTCAAAAATAACTGACATTTATTTGTGTGATAGCAGGTGTATCTAATAGAGGCCCCTAATGGTGACAATAACATTCAACATCCTACTCTTCTCTCCTTGTACTGTAAATTCAGTTTCAAGATTTTTATGAAATATATATTCTGCAAGGTTAATTACATAATAACAACTATAATCACTAATAATAAAAACAAAATGATTGGTTAATTAAAGTGCTTCCAATCGTGAAAAACTTAGTTACGTCTTAATAAACTATAAAGTATGACAATACAAACTCAAACTGTTTGGCTGCCAGACACACTTGTTAGCTAAACAAATACAGAAAGCTACATCTCAAGAACTTTTTATTATTATTTTTTTCATGACAGATACTGGCATCCCTTAATTTTTACAGCAGTTTAACTGCTTAATTTTGTATTAATTAAAACACTTTATTTGTCAAGTGTATTTGTGTGAGATATATGGGTAATATTTAAAAGTCTACAAAGTGATACATATTATTTTATATCTACGTTGTACAAAACTGAAGCAAATAAAGTACATAATATACCTACGAATCTTTTTACTCTGTGATTACAAAGAACCGATTTCCGTTATTTGTTTCAAATTATATTTATATATTACAAGAATGCGAAAATGTCAAAGTCGAGAAACTCAAAAAGTTCTTGTCACAACATTAAACATTAAATTTAATCTATCTCTAAATCTGAGTTTGATAAATGCATTTATTGATTTCATACACTCACTTAAGGGACAAAATTTATGCATTAAAAGCTCAAATTACCCTTTCGATTAAACTACTACACATGAAAAAAAAATACTATTTCGTATTCCATGCAAACATTTTAAAAATTCATCAATATAGCTGCTGAAAACATCTAATCAAAATCTGATGATTCTGTAGCACACTGAATAAATTTAGAAGCGCTTATTGAAATCAAATAGATCGTCCCTTAAGTAACCATTTGCTAATATTGTAAATGTGAAACATTCATTATACATTGTTACGTATTTGGAATTATTTCATGTTTGTTTAGTTGTACTACTAATAATTTACAATCTAAAAATCCCTAAAATGTTCAAACTAATAATTAGTATTCTGAAACAATCCCAACATTTTTGTTTAAACATTATAGAAATGTTTCACATAGCAACAACACAAATTATTTTAATAATAGATGTTTTGATCAAACTCTTACCAAATGCTATCCTGTGGTTCCTCCACCAGCTCTTTCAGCCAACAGCTGATTTGCTTTGAAACATAACCTATACAACAGCTACAGCATACACAAAACAAAATAAGAACATAATAAATATGTAATCTCCCCACACGATCTATACACGACGAGAGATGGCTGAAAGGTATCGCAATCTTAACACAATTTTCAAGATTAAAGAACAATATACAAGTAAAAAATATTATAAGGTGCCGAACATCTTAGAAAAACGAGAAGCATTCTAAAATCATGGGAAAGAAAAATCAGGATACCACATTAAAAAGAACAAAATAAAGTCTTACTCTAAACAGTAGCCTACGAGTTCAAATAATTATGGTAGAATAATACCTTACAATTAAAATTATGCGATTAAAAAAATCTTAATACTAATAAAGTTATTTCCAAATCTGACCATGGATATAATCCGGGCCCAGAATCTGCTAAAATCTGTAAATCACAATTACAACTGATATTTTGCTGGTCCACAGTGCCTGTAAAATATGTACCACCAACACTGTCCACTGGATTCGGATGTATAAATAAAAATGTAAGAGTGCATACATATCATAAATAACACATGATATTTCTATTTCAATCAATATAAATGCAAATAAACACAAAAATGTATTTGTTAGACAATGCAGCGACTGCTACCACTTCTAATAAAGTAAAAGGCACAGTAATATTAGACAATTCAACGATTTGGTATATGAATAAAACACAATAAATCAGAAAACAAAAGCTATATCCATAAGATGTTGTGAACTGGTTTCAGCTCTAATAAATTCCTATTGTAGTTTGCATTATTTTGCTGACCTTTTAGCTAATCTGTAAAAGTATACAACACATGCATAAATCATGGAGATCCTCCACTTCCTGTATACTGTTGCTCCTAAAATAGAGGTGGGCACTCCAGTACATCAAATATATCAACAGACAGTGTTCACAGTACACACGTGTTATTAAAAACAATTAAATTACACAACTAATAATCAAAATTAAGCAACTGGTAGTACATAAATATATAGCATTTGAATGTATATATAAGTGGCAGTAAATATAAACTTATCATGGGCAGATATTTAAACAAAGCAATAATTCATAGCGACCAAGTAAATATTGTTTTCAATAAATATATATATATATAAATATCAGAAAATTTATCTTGTCATTAAATTTACTTACGATTCTATATTTTTCAGTTTTCTTGACCACTATTGGCTCCTCCATATCCATAACCAGAAAATCCGTACTGACCCTGAGGCATGCCTGGTGGAGCTGAACCTTGAGTTTGTCCACCATAATAACCTGCTAATAAATGATCAATATAAATATACACTTGAAGGTGTGTTCAGAATACGCACAACACATAATAAGATAATATTGCGCACTGTAACTCTGTATGGTAGCAACTTTCACATTTTAATGTTAAGTAACTTTTTAAAAATTTCTGATTACATATTATCTGTTCAGGAAATTCGTTCAGTGATGTCAAATGTTTATTAATTTTTTTTCACTACCTTCTTTGCAATAGATCCTTACAAAAATCGTTACGGTTTCCATGACAATGTACTTACTTTCCTAAGAGAAGTAAATAATTTACATCCCGCATGTATTACAACTGATAAGATGTCATGTCTGCCACTTGGTTAACACGAAGAAAACCATTATCGCTTGTACTATTATCTATTTTAATCAGAATACAATCGCAAAGCTCACAAAACAGCACTCACAATTGTATTCAAGCGTTTTTTCCAAGAATTTTTCACAGCGCATTTATAACTGTCAAACAAAACGTCACACCTATAAGGCTACTATAATTTAGAAAATGTAGTAATTTTATGCTAGGTATTACCATTTACTTTACATAAGGAAATATTGGTAGTGAAAAAAGTATGTACTTTACACAGGATGTAGGAAGATTTACGCTACCTCGCACCTTGTTATTCTCGTTCGCTTCGCTCATTCAGGCATGAAACGGTTCTCGGTAGTGTAAATCTTACTTACATCCCTTGTAAAGTAATATACTATATTTGTTAATCACTTGTAAACATCAGTTTATCAAGTTGTGTCTTAACTGGCTATCCAGTAAAATTTTACACCTGTGCTCATATATTTTATATTATTATAATCGTCGTCTGCGTTAATTGTTTATAACAAATCTGTTCAATGCCTTAAAAAGTTTGCTTCCTGACAACTGACGTTTTATAACAGATGTCACCAAGATCGTGTGTTACAGAAAACTGTAATGTTCACCAGTACTTCAGAAATATCGAATTCAATTAAACAGAATACACAAAACTTCTGTGAAGTGACAAATATTGTGATATTTGGTATAATGTGTATAACTTCTGCTACAATGACCATGTTGGCAGAATACATTGTTCACTCTGTATAAGAATGAATCGATTGTACGTGTTGTGTGTTAACACTTGTATGCCACAATTAGACTTAATATATCTACAAGACAGAAGATTTTTTTAATGCGATATTTCATTTCCTTTTAATATATTATAATACTAGTAACATTGTAATAGAGATCATTGCATATTTTCCGCCTGCAAGAAATGCTATGAACAAAACTGGAACTGTAGTAACAGACCCCCTAAAATCACATTTTGAATGTGGAGATCACAATCAATCCATTGTTGATAGAATTGTATTCAAATTTATTAAACCTCTGCTTAGCAGTTATTGCAGGACATGAGAAAACTTTTCTACTAAATACTTTGCATTCTAAACCACTGAGTAGAAAAATGAGTAGAAAGATACTAAAGTTTTTATGGTTTTTTTTGTGTTTATATATATGTGCAAAGTTATTTTAAACTTTCTATTCATTCTATATTGAACATTAAAGGAGAAATAAAACAGCTCTTTAATATTTGACAATGGCATAACACCAAACATTTAACAATGACATCGATTGAAAACTTGAAAATCTCAGTGTTAAGCCCTGAATTTTAAGTTCCATTGACACGCGATAGCAGCGCCTCTAGTTGTAAATTTAGATGGAATGGACAGACTTGTTATAAACAATAAACACAGACGGCTTTGTTTCATAATTTTCATGTCTCGTGCATAAACGTCCACTTTTAGCACTTGTTGCACAAATAGCTATTACATAGTAGGTACATATATTAAGATAAATCGATGTTTACAAGTTTTAAGACATTTCTGTACAGTTAGATAACAATGATGTATAAATAATGGTTCTTAAAATAAAGCAATACCTTATTTAATGTTAATTGAGCAGTAATTTTAGCTGTTCTTAAGTATAATGCTGCTTATAGCCTAATAACACACTGACAGTTGTAGTAAGGTTTTAACATTACTAGTAACTAACTACCAGCGTACATACATCAAACAAGTAGAGACACTCAAGCCAAATGTTAAAACCTGTCTAGAGTGCCTGGGACAGTAACTCTGGGGGTGTTTCTAAGCTTGATTATCAGATGGCAGCACAAAATTTTACCAATTACAGTAGCTTGATAGAGACAGTGGCGACAATAGGCATAATTTGCCTCCAAATGGCGGCCTATGGCCTACTAACTTTAATAAATTGAACAATAGCCCCTCTATTTACAAATAGTAGCGACATCCTTTGATGTTGCCGCTGGAGCAAAATCACGTTGGTATCCCTTAAGTCCCTAGCATATTTAAAAATCCCCAAGAAAGTTGCATAACTAATTAAAATGTGACATTGACATTTGTCGTGGTTTTATACATTTTTCTCTTCGGGGGCTAATTTGGAGTCGAGAACGTAGAAATGCCAGGGTGTTGTGTCGACAAGTGTAAAAATACTGGCAGAAAAGGATTTCAGGTAATTCAGAAATTTACCGTTTAGTAACTTTCTGTATTTTCATGTTTGCATCAGGTTTGCTCGACGATGTCGCTACTACGTATATGTAAATAGAGGGCTATAAATTGAACGTTTTTGATTGATCATGGTTACACAATGTATAAATAATATGTTGGTGGCACTGTAAGTCTATGTCAAATTCGAGGTTATCAGGTTAGGTTTTGCGTCAGTTTGTGTCAAAACTGACGCAAAACCTAACCTGATAACTTCAAATTTGACATAGACTTACAGTGCCACCAGTGCTAACCTCGAATTTGGTATAAACAAACAAAAGCATCAACAAATTTTGCCTCTTAATGGCGGCTGATTCGAGGGACCAATAAAAAAGAATACACTCTATGGTCGCCACTGTCTCATATAGTCACTGTACTACCAATCACAGCCACTTACGGGCTCTGCTACCAATCATATGTAATCAATTTTTACAAGGCATGTGTGATAAAAGTGGTGTTTTCTGCATATTTTGAAACATGTTACGACCGATGGTTTCACACATGAAAATCTAAATTCTAACTAGGGTGGCCGTATATTCCTAATAGTCGGTTCTAGAGATCCTGAGAATGGTCAATGCTCTGAAAACTCCATCAAAAGAAAATAGTAGAAGAGCTGGTGACATTTTTTTAGTGATGATTTAGTTAAGGCCTATTTTTTGAGAGAATGTTGCGGGAGGCATGTATAAGTGTCAGCTGTAAGGATTCTCCTTGATAGCGGTATCGGAGAGAGGCAGAACACCCCTAATTTGCACTGTCAGTATATGTCAAATTCGAGGTTAGCAGGTTAGGTTTTGCGTCAGTCTGTATCAAAACTGACGAAAAACCTAACCTGATAATCTCGAATTTGACATAGATTTACATTAAAAAAGTTCATAAGGGCGTGAGTCTTTATTCGGATTTAGAGAAATATCGTATGCGCTGGCCATTTAGCTTTTACGTAACAAATTGGAGGTTATGACCTGAAAAATATATATAACGCTGATAAAACTGGGTTGTTCTTTTCCATGCTCGCTCAATAAGACTATCAGTTTAAAAAGGGAAAAATGCTCAGGGGGGAAGATGAGTAAAAATCGACCGACAGTTTTGCACTGCGTAAAAATAGCGGGGAAAAAGAAAAGTTATTGGTGATTAGAAAGTCAGCTCGACCTTGGGCGTCTAAAAAACTGGCTGTGAATTTCTTACCTGTAGACTGGAAATCTTAACAAAAAAGAGAGGATGACTTGCGATATTATGAGAGAATGGCTCCTCCAGTTCGATAGAAAAATTGGGATAAAAAAACTTAAAATACTGCTATTTTTGGACAATGCAACGTCTCATCCAATAGATCTGAAATTTTTCTTTCGCCTATTGTAAACCAAGGCATCGTCCAAAACTTCAAAATGTTTTGCAGAATGTTAATGTTGAAACATTTTAGCACAGATGGATACAGTTGTTTCTGCGCAAATTTGACCAAATCAGTCGATCAGCTAGACGCTATATATTTTATGAAAAAAGCATGGGACCAAGCGCTAATACTACAATTCAAAATTGCTTTCGAAAAGCAACATTTCTGCTCTGTGATCAAATCGCTTCCCCAGAATACTATGAAACATGAGGATGAAATTCCTTTGGCTGTCTATGCAGATAATGCGTAAGGCATTTTTCACCGTCGGCAACAATGACATTGATCCTGATGATTTCGTAAATTTGAATGTTGAAATTGTTGAAGATGATGACCTAGATGTTCCTGCATCATTGCAGCCTGAGCAAGTCGAACAAGAGGAAGTCAACCAACTGGAGGACGTTGTGATAACCAAATGTCCAATACAAAATCAACAGGACGCCATAATTGCGGCCAAAAATCTTAAAACTGTTTGCATGAAAACGCAAGGATTGTAGTGGTTACGAACTAGCTGCATATCTAAAGTATGTTTTTTTTCTATAATAACTGTCAAGTGTTACAATGTTGGTAGATTTGTGAGTAAAACGCTAGAAAATTTTTATACCTCGTGTTGGTAGAACTTTATCAAAATTATGGTTATGTGTCAATTTTGAATGTCAAAGTTTCTTAATTTGAACTCTTGACACATTTCTTTTTTTAACATAGAATCAAACGTTCATTATTTTCAAATATTGTAAGTTTCATAATTAATAAATTTGCAATATTTTACTATGCTGTTCGTTTTACCCACTATTATGACATATCTGTCAAAATGACAAATCATTTTTTTAGTGGAAAAAAAGCACTAAAAATCTATGTATCAACATTATTAAATCTAGTGACCCTGCAGGAATGCAACTTAGCCCCTAGAAGGTTGACCTTGAAAATTATTTATAGAAAAAAAATTTACTTTAGAAACTTATTATGCTAATAAACTATTCGAAGAGAAAAACCAAAAACAGTTACTTCGCTGGAATATTTTTGGCAAAAAATAATGTATGGTAGAATGCGATGGTACTGTGTAACTACACAGAACGTATTTAAAAATGTATGTATTTTTATGTCGTTCTATATTCAAATAAAGATCAAACAAACAAAATTAAAAATTAAAGCGTTTCTATTAAGAGGGCACCTCCATTAATTGGACAAAAAATCGTGGCACACCCGTGTCCGTTTATGAGAGATTTCACTGTAATAACATTAACAACAATACGTATACCTACTGCAATCGTTTTTAATGTAAAATTTTCAAACTGATTTCTGTAATAGAATTAATACTAAAGGTGTACAATGACATTCAGTATGCATTTCTAGGAACTCTAAAGCAGCGTTTTCCTCTATATTCGCCAGTCGCTAACGACTGCGACAGGTTCGTTAAGATGTCTGCCTCTTATCCTCCCGCAGCGGTATTACTGTTCTCCGCTCACAACTGTTGATAAAATAAATTATTGATAAAAAACAATAATTTTGTTGCTAAGTTATTCGGCCCAAGAAGAAAATCTGCTCCTCTTAACAGAAGAAAATGAAAGACGCAAGAAAAAAATATTACCCCTGTTTAAAAATAGACAGGTAGAAAAATTTCAGCAATATAAATCAGTAATCATTTGAGAGAATGAAACAAAATTGAAAGTTTTTCGAATTTCAGGTTATCACTTTAACTACCTATTGAAGCTCATAGAAAGTGATCATATTCCTATACTTGGTACAGCTATAAACAAGAACAAACTATTAGATACCTGCCAAGTTATTATCTAGTTCTATTTTGCTAATTTATACAATATTATTTAAGAACAAAACTCACAAAGACAATGCAACAACATCCAAATTCAGAATAAGTCACTTGCCTGTTCACAGAGAGCGACTGGCGACCAAACGTATGCGAACGGATTTTGCTAGTAACAACTCAGTTGCAGGTAGGAAAACAGACCGGTTTATATGCATTGTAGATGTCTTAACGAACTGGTCGCAGCTACTCAGTCGGAGTTGTCAGTGACCGGCAAATGTGGAGAAAAATGCTGCTTAATAATTTCTACCCATCTTAGTGCAATCTACATTAAAAGCATAAGCCGCTCTTCGTTTTGTAAATAACCAGCAACAATCTGCAGCTGACATGCAGCTGGTTACAGATGCATAATCTTCTTTTAACTACCGCACTTTTGCAGAACTGCTTAGCGAGAGGGGTTTTGAGTATACTTTAACTGCATCTCAGTATCGCCGATTAACTCAAATACCACAAATAAAGACTTACCTGTAGGAGCTTGATAGGCACCGTAGGACTGTTGATAGACACCTCCTGAAGGAGCTTGTCCTGTAGAGCCAGGTACTGCGGATGCGGTAGCTGGAACTGGTTGAGCTGCATTCTGAGCCACTTGAGCCTTCAATAACACAATACTGTGTAAGTCTTACTTAGCCTTTGCCATATTAGTCGACATGGATAAAAACAGATTATTAAATAATTATATATAATACTATAATATGCAGTCAAAGTTATGTTATTGCACGTGGTTACAAATAGGACGAACTGTGTAGCAATGATATTGCAGATGCAATGGACATGAGTGATACCGTCCCGAAAATAATCTACTAAGTTTGACTACGATTAGTATTCGGTGGACTATTCAGTCGCTAATAGAAAGTCGGTTTTTTTATAACATTTGGATGTTAAGGATCGTTGCTATGGCAATGCTGCTGTAAACATGTTCTGTGCTTCGTTTGGAATCAAGCACAGAAAGTAAAACACTTTCTGTTTGTCCTTCAAACGCTTTGTCAAACTGACAGTTAATAATTTTTGACAAAACAAGCTTATTCATGGCAACTAAATTGAGCGTTACTTGTTTTGGACTATTTTAAAGTACTAAATTATATATGTGTATAATGCGCACAGAAAGTTATTTACTAACCTCGTGCTCTTGCAACCCTTTCGAAGGTCAGGTTGCAAACTATCACTCGGCACAAAAATCCTACTTTCTATACTTATTATACAAATAACTCTTGTAAACATCTCCAATAATGATTTTCATTTGTTTGAGATAGTCACCCGAGTACTAGTACAAAATACGCTGCAATTCGGTACTAATACAATAACCACTACAATTCGTTTTGGTTGATTGAAATGCAAAGTCTGATGTTTTTATTGGTCCACTTCTGACAGGTGAACTGAATAGTCACTGTTATTCATCTAATTATATTATAGGCAATACTTTTGTGTATTTTAATTTATGGTGATCAATATTAAATCATTTTTTTACTCTAAATAAGCTTTTGTTTTATTTTTTTCATAAATTTTCGCAATATTCTCAGGCAAAATGAACGATGCCATTTTTGGTACTAACACCTAACACCTCCTCAAAGAGGTGACATTGCTGTCCCTACAGTTGCAATGTAACAAATCCAATTATTTGAATATTTAAAGTATTTAATTATTCCAATGTCCGAATTATTTAAATTATTACAAAATTATTCAACAAGTCACCGATTTGCAAAAATTTTTTTAAAAGTCCAAGCTCTAATATTAATTGCCACTTGGTGAATTTAAAGCCCACTCAGTGTTTGAAATGTACATGGGTAACCTTCAGAAATAGACACGTTACCGAAAGTTTACACGCTCAAAACACCATATTGAATTTATAAATGATTTGTACGCTGTGTGTTAAGTAAAAATCACACCTTAGCTTTCATTTGTGTCTCAATAGCTTCTGCTTCTTTATGTTTGCCCAAGCTTCGATAATACTCCGCCCATTGCGCACTGTAGTCCGGCTGTGAGCCATTAGCTGATGCTGGATTAACTTGATTGTTCACTGGTGCACCAGGTGCTGGTGCTGGTGCTGCTGTAGGCTGTACAACTGCAGCAGCTACCCCTTTATTTTTTGCCTACAAAATTATATAAATTTTAAAATACTTTTTATCAATTTTAATTGTTATTTAGAACTCATATTTAAAAATATTTCAGTCTTCAAGAATTATAGAAGTCAGTTGCAATCTTTAGTTTACTGTAGTTTAAAAGATTTTTAATAGAAATTGAAACTGAAATCTAAATTACCTGTTGTTCAATTACTTCTGCTTCCCGATGCATTCCAAGTGATCTATAGTACTCCGCCCATTGCAACGAATAATCTGGTTGTCCTGTCACAGGGTTTAGTTGCACAGAATTGGCTGGTTGAGATGGATTATCACCAGTTGGTGTTGGTACCCCCCACTGTTGCTGAAACGCTGGTGTGCCCCAATTTTGAGGTGCATAACCTTGTGGTGCCATACCAGGATAAGCCTTAAATATAAGACGATGTTCAGTATATAACTAATAAAACTTTGTCAAGTTTCCGTATGTTACACATTACACTTGGCACAAGAAAATTACTATTGCATTAATATACATATATTAGCTTGATTTTTTTTTAGATAAAATATACATAAAGGTAACATACCGTTGGCAAATTGTTGTTTGCACCAACTGAAACAAAATTAAGAGGCATCTGTACTTTTTCACTTATTATTCTTTTTGCAGTTTCTATCTGATCAGGTTCTCCTCGAATTATAAATGTTTTATCTTGCTGATTCTGAGATCTTCTGTCTAATTCACAATGTGCTCCAGACTGCTGATTAATTAATTTTATTGTTTCACCTCCTGAAAATGAATTCCTAATTATATTAAGTCCAAGCATAGCATACATAATAGGTGGATTGATTTTTAAAATTTTTGAAGTCAAGATTGGAATGGATGCAGAATTAACACTTCATGAAATCTAGATTATACCAAAAATAAAACAATTTGAAGTGGAAATACTGCCCCAGTTGATGTATTCTAAACTGTATATAAGATCAAATAATATTCACTGCAAAAATGTATCAATAACAGAACATTGCAATGATCCACACTGGGAAATAATTGTTTTTTCAAATCCGTTTCCATTCGTCAGAATTCGATTCGCCAGAAGTCTTTTGCTCAGAATGCATTTCACCACATATCAAAATCGAGGACACTACCAGCGTACATACATCAAATAAGTAGAGACACTCATGCCAAATGTTGAAACCTGCCTAGAGTGACTGGGACAGTAACTCGTGGGGTATTTCTAAGCTTGGCTATCAGATGGCAGCACAAAGTTCTACCAATCAGAGCCAGTTACTGGAACTGCTACCAATCATATGTGATAAAGTAGTGGCGCCATCTGTTAGTACCATCCGAAAGTACCCCCCCCCCCCCCCCAGGAGCCGTTCAAGGTCACCCAAATCGGTATTTTAACATCAAAAAAACCGACAGTGAGTGTCTCTACTTGTTTTATTTATGTACGCTGACACTACGCTGATCGTGGAGACAACACCGACCGTGGTAGTGAAAAAAAGACTGCAACTAATCTAAACAGGCTAGAATGAGACACAGTACATGCTCCATAATTATCCAGCAAAACGAATTCCGGCGAATCGAAATCAGGCCCAATGGGAAGACCACGGTTTCTTCTAGTGTTCTGTGATCAATGACGTTGCAAGTCTGCATGTCTTTTGATGTGATTTCCCAATATGTTATAGCCATGATAAGTACAATTTAACATCCACTTATGTTGTTAAAAAACTGCTCTTTAGTTATGTCCAAAACGAAGTATCAGATAAAACACTGCATTTCTAGGTAATGCTGTAATATCTACCAAAACCCAGAGAATTCCCAAATATATTATTAGTACCTACTTATCACAATAAATGACACTTGACATCTGACAACGCATATCAATCAGGTGTCATGGCACAGTAACATAGCACACATATCACGGCCTTCTGGATTAGCGTGCCTGCCGGCTCTCCGCGGCCTGTTCATTTGCAAGCTTTTCGAGTGCTCCGCGTGGCGCTGTTACCGGGGGATTTGTAAGGTCACTAGATTAATACACTAAGGGATTTGAAAGCGTTGGCTCAGCGTTTAAACTGCAGATGGCGGAACTGGCGCGACGGATTCAACAAAATACTTTCAATTTGATCTTTTCGCGCGCACAGAATGTTTGATTTTTGCGCGCAAGCACAATTTACAAATTTTGACGTTTCTACGTACGCATTTTCGTTCATTGCAAATTTAGTTTGTTACTTCCTTCGAACATATAAGACTGGAACGAGCATACTTGTAATAACGTAATGTTAACCCGATGGTTCAAAGAACATCAACAGAGATGAAAATAGAATAGTACGCAAGTATAAGAAGGATAAACTGATAACTCGAACTCATTGGTAATGCGCAATCGCGTACAGCTTTAATGGTTTCGGTAATGGGCTACTGGCCGATTTTAGCAGAACAGCTGACCGCAGATGACCGATTTTGTTGTTTTTGAATTAATTTGTGCTGTTGTGAATTTGGTTGTTGTGCTTTGAATAGTGGTTAACGAAAAGAATTAGTTGCAAGAATGTATTGCTATATTTGTAAAATACGAAACCCAGAAGTTATATATCACATGTAAGTAATTTGCGCCGCTTACGACGTCAAATTTACCGCCACTTGCGACGTTAAAATTTACCGTGCTTCTGCGCACAAGCTCTTATTTCCAATTGTATGTCTGTCCTTGTCAATCTTTTTTGAACCACCTGCCATGCCGTATGCTCTTTCCAGTCTTTTATATGTTCGAAGGTTGCTTCTGTGAAAATCCATTTTGTATTTTTTCGTACAAATATGTCGTAAAACTAACTTAATTTAACGTTTCAGTCACAGAACAATAATCTGACAGATAAAAGCGAAGTTTCAAACCGGCTGGCGTGGTTCTGAACTGCAATCCCCCGATATGCCGAGTCACAACTTTGTAATGCTATTTGTCGCAAATGAACAGGCCGCTAAGAGCCGTCAGGCACGCTAATCCAGAAGGCCGTGACACATATAATTAGTGACGGTAAAATAAAACTTTCACTGAGTACCGAGTTTTATACTTGATCTATCAATATACAATATAAATGTTAATTTGCAAATTGCATACTATCAATGAATTTTGAAAAGTTCAAGTTCTTTGGGGCAGCAGATAAACTTTAATACATTTTTTATAATTAGACAGCACCGATTCATTCCCAACATTTTTGAAATACAAAAAATTGATACAAGAACAATCCAACCTAATACGTTAATAATTTTTTTGATTTTGCATTCTTTTGGAAAGCAGAATATAACTTCATATTATTATTATTATAACATACCTCTACCAATAATAACACCACACTTTGAGCTGGGCACAGTAAAAGTAACCTCTTGAGGCTGCTGTTGTGATCTTCGATCATCCCACCCCCCAAATTCTTGACTACCGTTTCGGTTACCTCTATTTTCAAATCGATCCCGTCCACGCCCACGATTTCCTCCACCGTCTTCTCTTCTACATACACTGTCGATCAATTCTTCAATTCTTTGACGGGCCTATAAATAAGTAGAAGCCGTATGTGATACTAATTGCTAGTACATCCTTACTTTTATTTGAAATTCAAGATATTCAGAAAGTTTAACAAGCTTATAATAATGTACTATATACTACTAAAGCAAAAATAAGCAAGTCAACATCAATATTTTGTATCGATAATGACAATTCTTACAAAACAGAAATAAGAGAGTGTTATGAATAGTGATGGGCACAATAGAATGATTTTGAGAATCGAATGGTTCCAATAATCGAAATGTTTATTCAAAAAATCATTCGGATGTCACAAGTGTCCGCATTTGAAATAATAATACGAGAATTTGCGGTTCCAATCAAATGCTCCGATCTTGCATTGTCCTATCTCTTTTTAGTTGAAGTGTTATTGATAACTGAATACTCAAATTTCGAATAGTCGAATGTTTACCTGCAAACTCAGGACTGCGCGTTTGAGAGTAGACTCGTCTCTCTCCTAGCGATTAATGATATTGTTTTGTACTTGTTTACTTGCATTTCATTTTATTTACTTAACCAAACACTGAATTTTATTTACTTTTAGTCAAAGAATGAATTTAATTTTTTATTGTATTAGGTATTTATATTTTATATAAAATTCTATTAATATCATTTGTTTTTCATGTACTCTTGTTGTTTATTGTTTACTTGAAAAATATAATTACCTACGAATATAACTTTATTTGCTGTATAGTAATGTAATTGTATATTTGAATACAATAGCAATACTTATTTGTTTATTTTCAAATAAAAATAAACTTAAGCCGATCCTACTCCAAATTCAAATAATTCATTTTGGCGCTATTGAACACATGTTCGGGCGTTTGATTTAATACCACCGCGACCCACAGCTTGCACTGTAGACAAAGCAAGAGAAAATCAAAAAAAGTGTCTCTATGGTGTATAATCTCGAGCCTGCATAAGTGCAAACGTAGGTATACTGAAATCGATTGAGCGTTCGCTATTCGAAATATTTTGATGGCATCATCAGTCGTAGTTGCGAGATGCCGAGATGCGTAATGCGATATAATTGAAATGAAAGTGAACGATATTTCGAATTACTAAACAAATCGTGAATACGAAATAATAATTCAAAAACCGAATAGTTATTCGAAATATTGAAATCATTCAAATGAATTTTTAGTATCTCGAGCCCCATCACTAGTTATGAACTCTTTTAAGAACCCTGCGGCGTATGTAAATTAAAATTCCATTACCTGGTCAACATTTTGTGGCCTACCAGAAAGGTAACACCTGCGTTCTCCAGGGCCTTCTTCTTTAGCTTGTTGAAACTGTACTCTTGCGCCAGTTTCAGCTTGAATCTTTTTAATCATGTCACCACCTTTTCCTATAACAACTCCAACAGCAGCACGTGGTACAAGAACCTGTAAAAAATACATATACAAATATCCACATCACAATGTGACAATATAACACATTCTGTTTATATATTACACCTACTTCAATTTCGTTGTTTCCATAATCATTGTACTGTTGGCGATCCTCTTGGTTGCGTCCTCCTCCTCCTCCGCCGCCACCTCCACCGCCGCCGCCACCACCACCTCCGCCTCCACCACCACCACCTCTTCTGTTATAGGCTTGCATTTCCTTTTCAGCTATCAGATCATAGACAAGCTGTTTTGCATATTCAACTTTACTAGGATCGCCACTAATACGAAGTGGTTTTTCGAGTTCTTGGTTGGGACCATCCTGTATAACCACCATTTTTGCACCACTCTTCTCTTGCAACTGCTTAATGGTTTCTCCTCCCTTTCCTATGATTAGTCCTACTTTTGGGCCGGGAACCATAATCTCCACAAAATTACGAGCACCACCACCACCACCTCCTCCTCCCCCCATATTCTGGTTAGAGTTATTCATTCCTGAAGCTAAACAGATACTGTGGTTACAGTTTTGCATTGTATAAAAACCTCAAGTTACATACAGGGATAATTATTCTGTGACATTGGTAAATTTCCTAAATCAAGACCGCCTAGACCTTCAGTTCGGCCTCTTTGTTGAACAATATTCATAATAAGTTCTTTTGCACGATTAATAGCATCTCGATTGCCAGACAATGAACATATACGTTCGGGAAGACCTCCTGAATCTGGTGCCATTTGGATTTTGCAACCAGATTCAGACTGTAATCTAGTAATTTGTTCTCCACCTCGCCCAATTACTGCAAATTGTAATATTGATATTACACAATAACAAAAGGGAGAGTGTAAATGGTAAATAGTATACTTACTTAAGCCCACCATTTTGTCTGGGACTTTAATGTCTTCATTAAATTGAGGCCCGCTTGGACCACCCATCGCAGGTGGTGCTCCTAAGCCAGGGGGGCCACTGGCCATATTGCCCTGAGTTTGTGGGGGTGGTGCACGGGTTGTAACTTGGGGAACAGGTTGTACTGGAACTTGGTTAGTTGGTGGTGCGGTATTTAAACCACCACCAGCCATCTTTTTTGCATCAGGTTCTGTCAGTTTTAAGGAAATATATTAATGCATTAAATGGTTGTTCCTTTAACAGCAATTTCAAATTACAATAATAAAGTTCATTAGACTACATCTATCCAATAACTACACTACTTCTTTATTATCAGATGTTAAGCAGCAAATTTTTGAAAATAGCCAAGAATCAGTCCACATTTTACTCCCCAGATTTTTAATACCACAATAACCTATAAAGCATTAAGCTGGCACTTGACATTAAAATTTTTGTTTAAAAGTAAAGCAACATTCAAACAGAACTGTTATATCTAAATTGTAAAATACACCCTTTTCCATCTAGAACTATAATTTTTTATTCTGATGCCTTCTTTACGATATATCAGCATAGAGCGTACATAAATCAAACAAGTAAAAACACTTGCCAAATGTTGAAATCTGTCTAGAGTGCCTGGGAAGAAACTCGGGAGGTATTTCTAAGCTTTACCACCAGAGGGCAAAACAATGAATCCCACTCTAAGGTCACTAGATTAATACACTACGTGTAAGGTACCGCCATTCCATTCCTCACGTGAGAAAATTGTGAGATAAACATAACAAATACAAATTTCCCATGTGCAATAGGAAAGACACTAGGTTTTGGGGATTTTTTTTTTTTTTTGTGTAGTGGCACTGCTGCAGTAGTCAGGAATGTGTCAGCTTATGCCACTTATTATTGTGTGACAAACGCCAGTGGCATTTGTCAAACAATTCAGCAAGCAGAAAATTGTGCGACAAGGATAGATATAAAAAAACAATCACTAATGGCGATACCTTACACTTTAGTGTTATCTAGTAACCTTATCCCAACCTGACGTCACAAAAACACGTTATCTAACCTGATTTGGTGACCTTATTCCAAGCTAGTTCCTGCATATTAATAGTAGGATAATTTTAATATTATACAAGGACTCTTTCTCAATCTTGATATGGTAAATTAGTGGCGCCATCTGTTGGAAATATCGGAAAGTACTCCCCCCCCCCCCCAGGACCCGTTCAAGGTCATTTAAATCGATAATTTGACGTCGAAGGAACTACCAGTGAGTGTCTTTACTTGTTTGATTTATGTACGCTGGATATATCTTAGGATGACTCGATACAAAGTCAATATAGTTACAAAGTAAGCAATAGTTATACATCTGGTAAAACTAGAAAATAGCAGAATAATTTTACGGACATCAATGACTAAATTTCAGGTTTAAATGTTTTCCCATTCATTATTATACCTATAACCAACCGAAACTGTAAATGTTATCAGTTTCATTCGGCACGACCACGACCAATCCAAAATTGTACGAAAGGTTTCATAAAGCTACAAAATTTTTGTGAAGACATCTGCTTTGGCCTTAAAATTATGTCAAGTGGGATATAGCATGACATATGCACGTAAACATGAAAACTCAACAACTACATAACGTATTAGCATGATTTATTCGCTGGTATGTGCAGCTTTTGAGTGAGATTAAGCTTTTTCCGTTATATGTGTTTGTCGATTGGTATATGGCCTACCAGTAATGGATGTTAATTGTTCACGTATAATCCGTTCACGACCTTTTTGGGACAGAGTTGGCTATGATTTTTTCTTTTCATGTTGGACTAACTGATTCGATGATGTAGGGGATGCAACTTTTTTTTTCTGTCAGTGTCTGTTCGACATTTTCTTGCCACCATATTGCCAGATTTATTATTTTAATATTCGTAAGAAAATAAATGATTTGTCAAATGTGTAAAAATAATTTTAATTTCCGTCAAGGAAAAGTTAAAATGCCCAAAATAATTTTGTTACAACAAAAAAATTCCATTAAACGATGCTACTTCCAATTTAAAAAGGATAGACCAAATTTAAAAGAACGTCAGTCGATGTGGAGACTAGAGAATGTCCGGCAACAATGTGCCTATTCAGAAAATATAACCTTAAACTGAAAACCTAACCTAACACAAAAAGTGTAAATTTCCATGAGGGAGTTTAGTTGCAACAAAGGTTCTGCCAACAAAATTACTAGATGGTCATAGACTCACCTGACCCAAAAAGATCGTGAACGGCTTATAACTACACCATCAGAATCTCTATTCCAGCATCATTTTTAAAAAGTCAATCGCTGGTACCTTTAAATCTGAAATGCCGCATTATCGGTATTCCCTACCCCCTTCATGGTCTTCACTATGAATTCTCTTAAGCCAAAGTCGTTGCGTATATGGCACGATAATGTGTATAACATGCTAAAGCCCATACCACATTGAAAGAACTGATTCAACATATTACAAAGACTGAATGTGACTAAGGAGCAGGCGTTGCATGACAAAAACAGCAACATGCCAAAGTATTGCATGGTCTCGTCTTTTAAATTATATTATATAGGATGTCCCTGAAAGATGCGAAAAAAATTTAACCACATATACTAAAGCTCAAAATAAGCCGATTTAACTCAAATTACCTATATACAAAAATCTATCCCCGAGGAGTTACAGCCATCTAAAGATGGTGAAAAATGCTGTACCTACCGTGTCTCTTGTATGAAATTAAAATAAACAGGACACTTTGAAAACACTCGTATTTTTTTGGCATTTAACAAACAATTAAATTAACAGGTCCAAAGTCTACCTGTTATTTTAATTTCCTGCAGTAAATAATACCCATGCAAGCCCTGGAATATTTGAGCATGTCAGAAACTCTCTACGGAGAAAGATTTGTTAATGTATTAGTGAAAATTGGAGACCATATTGAACATCTGTTCCGATTTTTCATTTGTTGTGTTATTTAACTTGTAGTATTTAACAAATATTAAACTTTGTCACAATTCTATATTTACTGGCAAACTCAATTATTTTCCTTGTACCCCATATTCCTATGTAACTTTGAATTTTGTGATTGGCACTATATTGGATTTTCATAAAATAATATGCATTTCTCTTCTAAATTTAATTAAGATAATATACCGGGTGACAATGAGACCAGCGCCATGCCTCTATCTCGGTTACTTATGAATGAATTTGAATGAAATTTGGTACAAGGATACTAGACATAATTTCAGATTGACATATAAGCATAAGCAAAATGGCCAACTTCTGGTTTTACCGGAAATAACACTTTGATTTTTTAAATGTTTTACCCTATTTTATGTTTTTCGCAATCTACAACTCCAATTACATACAACAGTGTTGCCAAATTTGCTTAGGTATTACACAGAAATATTAACAAAATTAATTAATTATTCTTCAATTTTAGATAGAGATGGAGTAGTGCATTATGTATATCGTTAGATTGGTAATTAAATTTTCTGTTTAATGGCAAGATGGCCCTTAGTAGGTGCCATTTAAAAAGTGACTTTTTCTTAAAAAACGTGTTTAGCAAACTTCGTTCTATTCACTTCATTGATAAACTAGCTATTACTATTATTTGCTAGAGTCAATTAGAACATATTTTTTCAAGTCACAGCCTTCTATCGTAAAAAATAAAAGTTGAAAAAAATATTTTTGTTTGAACAAATGAAAATTTGGCGAGACCAGTATATGTAATTTGACTTGTAGATTCCGAAAAACATAGAATATACACGATGATCGATTTAAAAAATTAAAGTTGGTATAATTTCTGGTGAAACCGGAAGTTGGCCATTTTGACTATATTTATCGGTCAATCATAAATTACCTCTAGTATCTTCATATAATATCCAAACCGATTCATAAATAAAGAGCATGGCCCTGGTCTCATCGTCACCCAGTATAGCTTTGTGTGAGAATCAACAAAGTAGTCATTAACCCAAAAGGCTTCTAAATGTAATGAACGACATTTTGAAGATCTATTCAACAGTCTTCCGTCCTTTTTTGACATTCGTTCAACACGTTATTATTTTGAGAATAAAAAATTTAACTTTTAAACAATGCGATGAGTTCAGAAAAGTTCTAGAGATTTGAATAGTACAGCGTACTCAGAAAGAAATAACTGTTTTTGTAAACTGTCATGTCATAGAAATAATTACTTTTAAGTACTAGTAATAATACAAATGAAAATATTATGTGCAAATGTAAAAAATCCAAAAAATTATGAGAATAATTTTAATCCAGTCTAACTGACACTATGCTAATGTACACCAGTTATCAAAAAATACAATTTTTATTTCTTTTATCTTCATCAGTGTTGTTATAGACTCTTAACCAAATTAGTTTTAGTATCGTTAAGAGCTTCATTATCGCACTGAATGCGGTAATAAACATTATGGCACTCTTTTTATATAAAGAAATACATTGAACCAGAATTTATTGATAAAGATAAAATATTGAACAATACACGTATGCTTATGGCACTTAACGAGACTCGTTTGATTGCCACAAAACTCGGCTCACCTCCTCGTTTATGGCAATCAAACTCGTGTTCTTAAGATGCTCATAATCAAACTTGTATCGTTATTAACTAATTGGATTACTTTTGCATTATGTCTTTTACCAATGCAGTCTATATTGTTCCTGGGCCTATAAAGTGACCTTTGGAATGGCCTACCACACTCTGGTAACATGGCTTTGCAACCTTTAACAAAAATTACTAGTTTTGGTCATTAAATAGACAATCTGTCAGTGTACTGTCGCTGTCAAATAAATGCCAGTTGAAAAATAAATCTTTAAAATCATTGCTATTTACATTGTAGTGCTTCACTTCATCGTTATATTGGATTTAAAAGTAATTCCTAATGGGTAGGTAAAAGCCAAATAGTACTTCACTCTTTGGATTAAAATCAAGTATAAATTTGTTAGTGATGCAACCTAAAAAAAAACCGTTCGTTTTTTTTAAAAAAAACCTGTTTTTTTTGTAAAAAAAACCAAGCGGTCTGGTTTTTTATTTAAATGCGTTTTTTTTTCAGAATTAAAGTGTAGTGAATAACAACAAGTAATTTGTTTGTAAAAACAAAAAACAGATATTTTTAAATAAAAATAATACATTTCGTAGGTAAAGTGAATTATAGAATTTATAATAACCAAAAAAAAAGCAAATATTTCTAAAAAAAATAGAAACAGCCAAAGTGGATATACAGGGTGTTAGGGAAGTCGACTGAAAAATTTCTAGGGGTGAATCCCTGGCCCAAAATATGATGATTTAACTCAACTTACCTATATACAAAGTTGCTTAGTTTAGCCGCTAGAGGGCTTTAAAGATGATTAGCTTTTTTTAATTTTTTCAAATAAGTCGAAAAATTGTTGATGAATTTTATTCATTTTTTGGCCATGCGTTTCTACCAGTAAACTTAAGCATTTTGTGGCATAAACCCTAATTTCAAAGATTACAGGGTGTTTAAAAACTTTGTCACAATTAATTATCCATCTAATTTTTTTTATGGATAGCTACATTGATTTATAGGCTATTTCCTCTCTTAAAAAAATTTAGTTGGGTAAACGGTTTAGCCACAAAAAATATTTTCTAAATCCCTACAAGGCTGAATCAGTAATTTTAACTTAGCATTAGGCTTTTGTAGAGATTTAGAAAATATTTTTTTGTGGCTAAACAGTTTACCCAACTAAAATATTTTTAAGAGAGTGAATAGCTTCTACATTAAAGTAACTGTCCAGAAAAAAAATTGGTAGTGATTATACAGGGGGTTAAAACATTTAAAAAAGCTAGTCGCTTTAAATAATTGGGGACCTGCGTTCGAAGAAATAATGGGTAATAATGCGGTTGTCTAATGCGTGATGCTCATCACATCACAACGTGTCATGAATTTGACACGCGACAGCCGGGTGTGAGAGCGAGAATATGGAAGCTCTGACCTTCCGCCTTGCAGGACAAGCTTCTTCATGGGGTGTTAGTGCCTCACCATTATTATTATTAATAATTTATAAGCCCTCTAGCGGCTAAACTAAGCAACTTTGTATATAGGTAAGTTGAGTTAAATCATCATATTTTGGGACAAGGATTCACCCCTAGAAATTTTTCCGTCGACTTCCCTAACGCCCTGTAGAAATTATAATAATGCAGAAATTACTCTCTAACAGACATGGCTGACTCCTCAACTGACTCGGAGTCAGTATCCATGCAGTTTACGTCGCCCATGTCACTGTCTGATGAATCGCTAACGTAACTTGATTCGTCGATCAGGTCGACAGTTTCAGAGCTGGGTCCAGCTTAAAGCAACTTCCAATAGGGGTGTATACCTACCAAAACATGCCGGCAATTACAAAAATGAATAAAAAACAAAAAAAAAACAAAAAAAAACCGTTTTTTCTGTTTTTTTTCTAGGTTTTTTATTCGATTTAAAAAAAACGCGTTTTTTTACATCACTAAAATTTGTCAAGTTCCTCAGCAATTAAATTTTTTACTGGTGTTAGTGAACAACAAATTTAAATTTTCGGAAAAGCAGTAGCAAAAGACAGGCCTGAATTGTTTTAGCTTCTTTTGCATTAGCATTTTCATTTTCAGCTATACGATATAATTTTCAACCTCGATATAGAATAGGTCAATATTGGCGTAAATTTCATCAAGTTGGAGAATACATACTTTTGCAAATTTGTCATTTTGTTGCAGATTGATTTAAATAGTATATTATGATACTAGTGTATAAGTACGCCTTTAAAGCACGTGCGACGAGTTTAACAGCATGACGCGATAGCGAAGTGCTTTTAACTTCGCTAGTGCTTTAATGGCACAGTATCATACACTATTTTTTTCTACAATCGTAACAGAAATATAAAAACTTGGTTCGGTGTCACTTTATCCGTCAGATTGTGTTTGATATTTTAGGTTATGTTGACATTCAAATTTATGGCAAAGCGTGTTTTAATATAGTATTAAAACACACCACCAATGGCAACGTGCTAAAAAGACCTAATTCGGGCGCTAATATTAAGAGTGCTACAAACGTCACTTTCGACACCGGATACTTGCAAAAAGTTGTCATTTTGACACGATCGTAGAAAAAAATTTCTATTTTTATTAGCTGATCTGGGAGAAATATTAAAAGCTGATTTTGAACGTTTTAAATGACGTGGGGAGGGTAAACTTAATAATTTATTTTCTCTGATTGCATCGCATACTGCTGAGGACTGATTAAAGATGATAACCGATTTCATAAACGTTTTGATTTCGTAAGCGTTTTAACTGAATAATGGTTTTTATTATTAGAAATTATTTCTAAATGTTCCGACATAAAATTTAGTTGTACTTTCTCTTCACTATATCAAAATAGTCATTAGTTTCACCCAAATACAAAAGATTTTGAAACCCGCCAATCTCTTCTTTTATCCTCTTAATAAAATCACATGTTCTATATTTGGTGGGTGCATCATTTAAAAATGCCATAATATTCTCTATATCTGATTATGTTTTTAAATTATAAACTATGTTAAAATATGAAATGAATGATGAATTTTGATGAAATATACTAATTAATAAATTGTTGTTAACTTGTACAGATGCTTTCATCTTTATTTTTTCAAAATCCATCTTAATTAAAATAATTTTGTCTTTTTCATTGCCGAAATGCCATCCCAACTCCCGTAAGGTACCATAAGTAAAAATAAAGTTTATGTCACAGCTTCCCCGCCATTTGTTTTACAAAAACACTAACACCCGTATTCATAGTCGTTCGCCAGCGACTCGCCGGAGTTTCGTTATGAATAGTATGTTGGTGGCACTGTACGTCTATGTCAAATTCGAGGTTATCAGGTTAGGTTTTCCGTCAGTTTTGACAGAAATTGACACAAAATCTAACCTGCTAACCTCGAATTTGACATAGACGTACAGTGCCGCCAATATACTGTTCATAATGAAACTCCGGCGACTCGCCGGCGAGCCGCTGGCGAACGACTATGAATACGGCTGTAAGCATACCATTCGATTCCTTTTAAAATTTTTGCAGAAACACAAAATATTCACAAATAAGCAAGTTACGGGGTGAGTCGAAAATGCACCAAATTGAAAATCACCCTGTATCTTTTAAAGAGATCAAGATATCGATGTGCGGTTTTCCCATTCATTTTTACACAAAAAACGAGCCCGTAACATGTAAGTTAGTATTTTACTATCTCCTCTAGAAATGAATGTTTCCTATCAAAAGTATCATTAATCTACCATCGCACATTAATTTGATACTTTGAAAAAACATCGACAGTCGATGTATTTAATTCATTCAAGCAATAAAACATGCTAACAACTGATTGCGGTGGTTGTTTTGTCACGTTTAATCTTTGCCAAAACTTAAAACTGCAATCTGGACATGCCAGTTGAATATGAGGCCTGCTCAAGTAAAAAATATATAAAAATAATAAGGCAATAGAAAATATATCTTTTAAATAATAAATTTTGAATTTGAACAATTTCACTGTTCCTGCAATTATTTCAACTCTTGTTGCAGACAAAATAAATTACCATAGTAAACACAGATATGGTGCATTACCGGAAGGCCAATATAACCAATTGCAGCAAATAAAACAATATAAGGATATCCTACATGAGACAATCAGTTGAAAAGTTAAGTCTCAAGAACCAGACGGAACCGCAGAGAAAAACACAGGGACCGACGAAGCGTTTTAGTCTACATTGCAATTACGAGTTTATTATACTTTTATATTACTACTGTATATTTTTTGAGATTTATAATATACTGGGCGATTCAGTTAGAAGCAATAATTTTTATATACTTTACAACTTCTATGTTTATCATTATTAAAAACACGTCAATTTTTATCAGATTATACCGCTACATTGACATTTAGTAAATTATAAACTTATAAGATACAAATAGTCTTTTGTGTTATATCCCCATGAAGAAAATGTTGCCACAGTGTATGAAGCATTTAAAAACAACTAATCTAAAACTGATTTTCAGAGATTCATAGTCAAGGTCACTAACCGATTCATTTAAAGCATGAGGCAACATTGTTGAAAATTTTCAAAAACACCATTTGGGTGGTATAATTTCGCAGAGGACTATGAAATTGTTAAAAATACCTCGCCTTCAATAGAATGTATTTGTGTATTACTTCGAGGCTTATCTAATCCACCTACAACAATGCTACGGCATGCTTTTGAAGAAATAGTCAAAAGCAAAATGCTACTACACAAAGTCTAGTAACTCTAATTCGCATTATGGTGACTAGACTTATAATATTTTGTGATTAGTTAAACATCAAAACCATTCAGGTACTGCGGTGTGCTAACAACGTACCGAGAGCATCTTCCAGCGGGCGCTTTTGTCTTTCACCAGGGTTGTTTCCAGGATTGATTTTCGCAGCAATCTGTCAAAAAATTCACAATTACAAATGCTTTATCTAAGCAAACAGTATCTACATCGTAATATAAGCGGCAATAAAATGAAGCTTTCTTTGCTATAACCCAAAAATGCACTCTGAAAGTACACGCGTCTACCCACCTGCTTTGCACGTTGAACTGCTGCTGCAAATGCCGAAGACTGATTAAAATTTTGTTGTGGAGGTGCCACTGCAGTATAGTCACTCATAATTCTACACTTTCAGAAATCACAAATTACGACAATACAAAACGGTTATGGCGTCACCGCCATGAAGTTAGCAGTGCTCGGAAGCGAGGGTTAGTTGATGTGTAAGAGATGTTTACGGAACTGAAGGTGACTGAAAGCCAGTTCAAATAATTTTAAAAACCTCAACACGATTTTTTAACATTACAACACTATTGCCCGTTCACTACAGCACTAAAATTAAAAACTGAACCGTAAATCTCAAAACATTTGAACCTAGTCATCAAATGGAGATAATATTGAAATTAGAAATTTAGCTGACAGTTTTCCTTCAACAAAATTCCCAATGCTTCCGGCGCCAATTATTGTATCCGCCCTTTTACAAAATGGCTACCAAAAACAATTACCTGTTTCTAGATCACTTAACTTTAATTCTGCGATAAAGCAAACCATTACAAAAATAAAGAGAATTAAATTATCTGCAGAAAATATGGCTATTTCGGCTGTCACGCAACAGCACCCGTTTTGCTATAAAATCGCTACCTATGTTTGTTAAATACTTGAACGTGGACGCCGACTCACTATATGCATAGTGCGTTTCGGAACTGGTGGTAACTAAACACCATAAAATAAATAACTCAAGATACTTCACGTTCCACTAAAAATCTCATAGCTGGTTCATAGACCAGTAGCAGTAAAAATTAACTTCCCTAGAAGGCTATTGACATTGGTACTTTGCCGTATAAGAAATATTTCAGTACGCTAACAACGCTTGCTAGGTACTAATATATTAATTTTGTTTCTTACTTCATGTTAGTCGTTGGTTTCGCTTCAATAATAGTAACCGCCAGTTTTAAATTTGAAACTGAGGCGTCTAAGAGTGAATACCTGTAGGAAACTTGCATCATAGCATACAGAAATTATAATAATATAAATTGAAACAGAAAATTATTATCCATAAGACTATACCTACCAAAATATTGTATTATCAAAGAGCATATAATTATATGCATTATATGCTCTTTGGTATTATCAAAGAGCATAATTATATGCTCTTTGGTATTATCACAGTCTAATAAGATTATTAGACTGTGGTATTATCATCGTTTTAATAAGAAAAGTTTACTTATAAAAATTTAATTCCACTGCAATTATAGATTTTTTAAATCAATAAGATACGGTTGAAGAAGTTGCTGTCTGATAAGCCTCAGTAATCCATATTTTTCAATAACGATATCTTTATAAATAAACATTTCTTCTATCAAACAAGTGAAATACAATACTTTTAAAGTAGTCTGCATGTTGTTCATGGGGTTGGCAAAAAGGACCTATGAAAGCCTACTTGCTAGACACGAGTCTCCCCAAAAATAATACTACTATTACTACTAGGGTAGTCTTTCGCACTACGATCAGGGTGTCTAGATGATATTTACGTTTGATCGCCAGTAGAGGGCTCTAAAATGCATAAAATAAATGAAAACAACGTTTCTTAATTTTATTTCTGTCATCAGAAGTTATATTGAATGTATTTAAATTTGTTAAAAAGCATATCCAAAATCTATACTATCTAATGGAAGATATGCCATATCATTTTTTGCTGATTATTTTATCTTATTAATCACTTTTAGTTTATTTTCAAGAAACGTACATTGTGTTGAATATGAATTTAAAAATAAAGGTTTTATTATTCGCCGAGCTAAAGATTACATCATCAAAAAATACTGACTATAAGCAGAACCTATGTCACATGTGTCGCTTTGAAATACTAAATTTACCTTATCTACTACCACCACTAAAAGTAGGCCTTTAGCGCTAGCTTGTTTCACTAAAAGTGAAGTTTTATAGTTTACCGCGGTTAAAGAAATCAGCTGTTTACTTTTAGCCCATGTGCTAAAAGTGAAGTGAAGTTATAAAACTACAATTTCGAACTGGAAGCGAAGTTGTAAAGTTATTCTAGTTGCTTCTTGCGTTACAGGCAAAGTGTTTTTGAAATAATTAAAGCGTTATGTAATGAATACAGTCAGATGTGGAGTATTAATAATTACATTTCGTAACTGACCTTGACTACTGTCATTCGCACACATTCGCCCGCGCGGCATGGCCTACTTTTTATTACGACATAAATTAGAAGTGTCGTAGATGCAAACCTTTGTTAAATCGATATTTATGGATTAATAACAGTAAAATTAAGGTCGTAGATAAAATATTGCATACAACGCGTGCATAAACGTCAACATTTAGCACTTGTTGCATAAATAGCTATAATCTTACAGTAGCGCCTATTACCATACATTATACAACTGTTTTCAGTGACTAAAATGAAGTTTTATTCACAAGTGGGTTTTCATTATTTATACTACTGCATTGTTGGTAGAGTCTTGCGAAGAACAGTTTATGAAATGTTCATTGTGGAGCAAGTCTAGCGAGTCTAAATGTATTAGTAAACAAAATGAATGAGAAAGTTATCTATACTGTACTGTACACGAATTAACAAGGCAGAACACAAATTACTTAAACTAACGAACTACAGGCACTATTTCTAACAACGATACATTTATTTATTTATATGCACTGGATTAAACATCAATTATTTATTTGGCTATTTACGACTTAAACACTAACGATTTATATGGTTATTTATCTGTTATTTATTTCCCTAGGGTTATATACACAAGGTTCATTTATATGGGAGCTCTACGCGCTTCTCTGCCGAATTCGAACTGATGAGAACTGACTTCTTATTCCTGCGGCGCGTATTTATATATCCGAATAATTTCCGTCTAGAACATTCCAGATTTCGCTCGTACATTCCGGCATTCGCATGTGTTGACCTCGGGCGTGGTTCCGAAAGCGTGAGTTATCCCCTGCATCTAGTTGCAAGGTCGCTTCTCCAGGCGTCTGGAACATGACTCATCTGCACGCAGCTGGCTCCAAGACCGTCTCGGCAGCGGTGACTCATAAGTCTGCAGCTGCCTGATCACCAGGCCGTTACAATAATAAGAAATGTGACAAAAGAAAATTGCTTATGGAAAGGAGTGACACTGTAGCTTGGCGTTTTAGGTATTTAAGGAAAATAAAAGAAATCGAAGAATTAGGTCCGAAAAAAACCTGTTCCGTTCTTAAAAGAAACATATATTCATCCTAATTACGGAGTAGGAAGATGATGAACCAGGTGTTTACAAAACTTACATTTAAATTACTTTTTAGTTGGGACATTGGTAATCGGTCCATTGCTAACGAGAATCGATTATAAGTAAGTCCATTATAAAAAGAATAAATGTACATACTATATTTGGATCAGCATTCTTTCTCTCTTCAGCTTTTCTTTGCTCTGGCGATATTAGTGTCTCTTTCCTTTGATTAAAAACTATTAACCTTAATATGCTGCCAAACAGCTTTATAAGGTTCTATATACATCCAGTACTCAACATAAACTAAGTATATAATGCGTGCTTACTGTTTAATAGACTCCTTCCTGTATGCTCGATGTTGGCGGAGTAACAACTATGCCTATTTAATTAAGGCTGTGCTGGATAAAGTAGTAGTGACAATTGTTGAGGGTTACGTAAATCTTAAATATACCAGAACGGACACTACCACTTCTTGAATAACTAGAAAAATATATTAGGAACTATAGTATACAAGCTGAAAGCGCAGAGTAAAAGTATTAACCTAAAGATGTTGCCAAACCGCTTTATAAGGTTCTACGTACACCCAGTACTCAACATAAAGTATATAATGCTTGTTGACTGCTTATTAGGCTAGTTTCTGTATCCTCTATGTTGGTGGTCTAACAACTATGTCTATTTCAATATGGCTGTGCTGGAACGAAAACGGACACTGCTAACACTTATTGAAAAAATAAAAGTATATGAAGCGCTCTAGCATACATGCTGAAAAAGCAGAGTAAAACTATTAACTTTATTATGCCGCCAGTCAGCTTTATAACCTTCTAAATACGTCCAGCATTCAACATAAACCATATAATGCATGTTTACTGCTTAAAAACTTGTTTCTCTATGCTCTATGTTGGCGGCCTAACAACTATGTCTATTTGAATATGTGTGTGCTGGATAAAGCAGCCGTTGTAATCGTTGTTGGTTTCGTAAAGCCTAAATCTACGAAAACGGACACTGGTAACAATTCTGGAATAAATAAAAATATATTAGTTGCTCTAGCATACAAACTGAAAACGCAGAGTAAAAGCATTAACTTGAAGATGTTGCCAAACCGCTTTATTAACTTGTTATTATTACCTGAGAAGCAAGAAAATGGAGATATATTTTAGGAGGACGAGATATATATCATTTGACTCAGCTTGCAGAGTAGATTCCAAAAATATATAGAAACCGGAAATCGGATTTCTTTTCCGAGGTCGACTTCCGGTCAATTTCTTTTTTAACTTTTAACTTTTTCCTTTATAGCTCCTGCAGTTTTTGATATATTTAGCTCAAATTTGGAATACAGGTTACGCTGCAGGGCTTACATCATTGAGCATATCAAATGGTTGTGAGAATCTACAGGGAGATATTTTTTCAGGGGTCATGCTTCCTTTTCTCCCCCTGAACTTTTTTGCGGTGCGCCGCTGTTAGATTCTAAAATACAAATTGAGTTTTCTGTTTTGTTTAGAATCTTTTTGTTCTCTTGCAGTTTTTTCGTATCTGCAACCGTTATCGAGAAAAAAAAGTATAAAAACGATTTTCTGTAATTTGCTAGACGAAATTTAAATTTTTAAAATGGTTTTAAACGTTAATTATGTGCTAATAAGTACACGGTAAAAATTTATAGATTAGTTCAGGCACATCAGTTTTGAGTCATTATAATTTTTACCGCTACAATAACTTTACAACACATACGAGGGCTGTTCTACATGTTATCTACTTGAAATAAAAATGAATTTAATGAAATTAAATATTTTTTGCCACTTGTAACGTTTTAAATACGTCCAGTACTCAACATAAACTATATAATGCTTGTTGGCTGCTTGATAGACTCGTTTCTGTATGCTATATGTTGGCGTCGTAACAACTATGTCTATTTAAATATGGCTGTGCGCCTGTGCGGGATAAAGTAGAAATGGCAATTGTTGAGGGTTTCATAAAGCTTAAATGTACCAGAACGGGCACTAACACTGCTTGAATAACTAAGAAAATATATTAGGCCCTCTAGTATACAAGCTGAAAAAGCAGAGTAAAAGTACTACCTTAAAGATGTTGCCAAACAACTTTACAGGGTTCTACATACGGCCAGTATTCAACATTAAGTATATAATGCGTCTCTAATGCTTAATAGGCTCATTTCTGTATTTTCTATGCTGGCGGCCTAACAACTATGTTTATTTGAATATGGGTGTAACTAAATGTACCAGAACGGTCACTGCTAGCGCTTCTTGAATAACTAAAAAATATATTAGGTCCTCTAGCATACAAGCTGAAAGCGCAGAGTAAAAGTATTCACTTTAAGATTTTGCCAAACCGCTTCATAAGGTTCTAAATACGTCCAGTACTCAATATAAACTATATAATGCTTGTTTACTGCTTAATAGACTCGTTTCTGTATGCTCTATGTTGGCGGCGTAACAACTATGTCTATTCAGATATGGATAAAGTAGTAGTGGTAATTGTGGCGGGTTTCGTAAAGCATAACTGTACAAGAACGGACACTTCTTGAATAACTAAAAAAATATATTAGGCCCTCTAGCATACAAGTTGAACACGCAGAGTAAAAGTATTCACTTTAAGATTTTGCCAAACCGCTTTATAATGTTCTAAATAAGTCCAGTACTGCACATTAACTATATAATGCGTGGTTACCACTTAATAGAGTCGTTTCTGTATGCTCTATGTTGGCGGCGTAACAACTATGTCTATTTAAATATGGCTGTGCTGGATAAAGTAGTACTGGCAATTGCTGAGGGTTTCGTAAAGCTCAAATGTACCAGACCGGACACTGCTAGCACTTCTTGAAAAACTAAAAAAATATATTAGGCCCTCTAGCATACAAGCTGAAAGCGCAGAGTAAAAATATTAATTTTAAGATGTTGCCAAAGCTCTTTACAAGATTCTAAATACGTCCAGTACTCAACATAAAGTATATAATGCTTGTTGTCTACTTTTAGACTCATTTCTGCATGTTCTATGTAGCCGGCGTAACAACTATGTCTATTGTATTATTGTTGTACTGGATAAAGTAGTAGCATAGTATAAGCATCATGACTCGTTTCTGTATGCTCTATGTTGGCGGCGCAACAAATATGTCTATTTAAATATGGCTGTGCGGAATAAAGTAGTAGTGGCAATTGCTGAGGGTTTCGTAAAGCTTAAATGTACCAGAACGGACACTAACACTTCTTGAATAACTAAAAAATAAATTAGGCCCTCTAGCATACAAGCTGAAAGCGCAGAGTAAAAATATTAATTTTAAGATGTTGCCAAAGCTCTTTACAAGATTCTAAATACGTCCAGTACTCAACATAAAGTATATAATGCTTGTTGTCTACTTAATAGACTCATTTCTGCATGTTCTATGTTGCCGGCGTAACAACTATGTCTATTTCATTATTGTTGTACTGGATAAAGTAGTAGCACAGTATAAGCATCAAGACTCGTTTCTGTATGCTCTATGTTGGCGGTGCCACAAATATGTCTATTTAAATATCGCTGTGCGGAATAAAGTAGTAGTGGCAATTGCTAAGGGTTTCGTAAAGCTTAAATGTACCAGAACGAACACTAACACTTCTTGAATAACTAAAAAATATATTAGGCCCTCTAGCATACAAGCTGAAAGCGCAGAGTAAAAATATTAATTTTAAGATGTTGCCAAAGCTCTTTACAAGATTCTAAATACGTCCAGTACTCAACATAAAGTAAATAATGCTCGTTGTCTACTTTTAGACTCATTTCTGCATGTTCTATGTTGCCGGCGTAACAACTATGTCTATTGTATTATTGTTGTACTGGATAAAGTAGTAGCATAGTATAAGCATCATGACTCGTTTCTGTATGCTCTATGTTGGCGGCGCAACAAATATGTCTATTTAAATATGGCTGTGCGGAATAAAGTAGTAGTGGCAATTGCTAAGGGTTTCGTAAAGCTTAAATGTACCAGAACGAACACTAACACTTCTTGAATAACTAAAAAATATATTAGGCACTCTAGCATACAAGTTGAACACGCAGAGTAAAAGTATTCACTTTAAGATTTTGCCAAACCGCTTCATAAGGTTCTAAATACGTCCAGTACTCAATATAAACTATATAATGCTTGTTTACTGCTTAATAGACTCGTTTCTGTATGCTCTATGTTGGCGGTGCCACAAATATGTCTATTTAAATATCGCTGTGCGGAATAAAGTAGTAGTGGCAATTGCTAAGGGTTTCGTAAAGCTTAAATGTACCAGAACGAACACTAACACTTCTTGAATAACTAAAAAATATATTAGGCCCTCTAGCATACAAGTTGAACACGCAGAGTAAAAGTATTCACTTTAAGATTTTGCCAAACCGCTTCATAAGGTTCTAAATACGTCCAGTACTCAATATAAACTATATAATGCTTGTTTACTGCTTAATAGACTCGTTTCTGTATGCTCTATGTTGGCGGCGTAACAACTATGTCTATTCAGATATGGATAAAGTAGTAGTGGTAATTGTGGCGGGTTTCGTAAAGCATAACTGTACAAGAACGGACACTTCTTGAATAACAAAAAAAATATATTAGGCCCTCTAGCATACAAGTTGAACACGCAGAGTAAAAGTATTCACTTTAAGATTTTGCCAAACCGCTTTATAATGTTCTAAATAAGTCCAGTACTGCACATTAACTATATAATGAGTGGTTACCACTTAATAGAGTCGTTTCTGTATGCTCTATGTTGGCGGCGTAACAACTATGTCTATTTAAATATGGCTGTGCTGGATAAAGTAGTAGTGGGAATTGCTGAGGGTTTCGTAAAGCTCAAATGTACCAGACCGGACACTGCTAGCACTTCTTGAATAACTAAAAAAATATATTAGGCCCTCTAGCATACAAGCTGAAAGCGCAGAGTAAAAATATTAATTTTAAGATGTTGCCAAAGCTCTTTACAAGATTCTAAATACGTCCAGTACTCAACATAAAGTATATAATGCTTGTTGTCTACTTTTAGACTCATTTCTGCATGTTCTATGTAGCCGGCGTAACAACTATGTCTATTGTATTATTGTTGTACTGGATAAAGTAGTAGCATAGTATAAGCATCATGACTCGTTTCTGTATGCTCTATGTTGGCGGCGCAACAAATATGTCTATTTAAATATGGCTGTGCGGAATAAAGTAGTAGTGGCAATTGCTGAGGGTTTCGTAAAGCTTAAATGTACCAGAACGGACACTAACACTTCTTGAATAACTAAAAAATAAATTAGGCCCTCTAGCATACAAGCTGAAAGCGCAGAGTAAAAATATTAATTTTAAGATGTTGCCAAAGCTCTTTACAAGATTCTAAATACGTCCAGTACTCAACATAAAGTATATAATGCTTGTTGTCTACTTAATAGACTCATTTCTGCATGTTCTATGTTGCCGGCGTAACAACTATGTCTATTTCATTATTGTTGTACTGGATAAAGTAGTAGCACAGTATAAGCATCAAGACTCGTTTCTGTATGCTCTATGTTGGCGGTGCCACAAATATGTCTATTTAAATATCGCTGTGCGGAATAAAGTAGTAGTGGCAATTGCTAAGGGTTTCGTAAAGCTTAAATGTACCAGAACGAACACTAACACTTCTTGAATAACTAAAAAATATATTAGGCCCTCTAGCATACAAGCTGAAAGCGCAGAGTAAAAATATTAATTTTAAGATGTTGCCAAAGCTCTTTACAAGATTCTAAATACGTCCAGTACTCAACATAAAGTATATAATGCTTGTTGTCTACTTAATAGACTCATTTCTGCATGTTCTATGTTGCCGGCGTAACAACTATGTCTATTTCATTATTGTTGTACTGGATAAAGTAGTAGCACAGTATAAGCATCAAGACTCGTTTCTGTATGCTCTATGTTGGCGGTGCCACAAATATGTCTATTTAAATATCGCTGTGCGGAATAAAGTAGTAGTGGCAATTGCTAAGGGTTTCGTAAAGCTTAAATGTACCAGAACGAACACTAACACTTCTTGAATAACTAAAAAATATATTAGGCCCTCTAGCATACAAGCTGAAAGCGCAGAGTAAAAATATTAATTTTAAGATGTTGCCAAAGCTCTTTACAAGATTCTAAATACGTCCAGTACTCAACATAAAGTAAATAATGCTTGTTGTCTACTTTTAGACTCATTTCTGCATGTTCTATGTTGCCGGCGTAACAACTATGTCTATTGTATTATTGTTGTACTGGATAAAGTAGTAGCATAGTATAAGCATCATGACTCGTTTCTGTATGCTCTATGTTGGCGGCGCAACAAATATGTCTATTTAAATATGGCTGTGCGGAATAAAGTAGTAGTGGCAATTTCTGAGGGTTTCGTAAAGCTTAAATGTACCAGAACGGACACTAACACTTCTTGAATAACTAAAAAATAAATTAGGCCCTCTAGCATACAAGCTGAAAGCGCAGAGTAAAAATATTAATTTTAAGATGTTGCCAAAGCTCTTTACAAGATTCTAAATACGTCCAGTACTCAACATAAAGTATATAATGCTTGTTGTCTACTTAATAGACTCATTTCTGCATGTTCTATGTTGCCGGCGTAACAACTATGTCTATTTCATTATTGTTGTACTGGATAAAGTAGTAGCACAGTATAAGCATCAAGACTCGTTTCTGTATGCTCTATGTTGGCGGTGCCACAAATATGTCTATTTAAATATCGCTGTGCGGAATAAAGTAGTAGTGGCAATTGCTAAGGGTTTCGTAAAGCTTAAATGTACCAGAACGAACACTAACACTTCTTGAATAACTAAAAAATATATTAGGCCCTCTAGCATACAAGTTGAACACGCAGAGTAAAAGTATTCACTTTAAGATTTTGCCAAACCGCTTCATAAGGTTCTAAATACGTCCAGTACTCAATATAAACTATATAATGCTTGTTTACTGCTTAATAGACTCGTTTCTGTATGCTCTATGTTGGCGGCGTAACAACTATGTCTATTCAGATATGGATAAAGTAGTAGTGGTAATTGTGGCGGGTTTCGTAAAGCATAACTGTACAAGAACGGACACTTCTTGAATAACAAAAAAAATATATTAGGCCCTCTAGCATACAAGTTGAACACGCAGAGTAAAAGTATTCACTTTAAGATTTTGCCAAACCGCTTTATAATGTTCTAAATAAGTCCAGTACTGCACATTAACTATATAATGCGTGGTTACCACTTAATAGAGTCGTTTCTGTATGCTCTATGTTGGCGGCGTAACAACTATGTCTATTTAAATATGGCTGTGCTGGATAAAGTAGTAGTGGGAATTGCTGAGGGTTTCGTAAAGCTCAAATGTACCAGACCGGACACTGCTAGCACTTCTTGAATAACTAAAAAAATATATTAGGCCCTCTAGCATACAAGCTGAAAGCGCAGAGTAAAAATATTAATTTTAAGATGTTGCCAAAGCTCTTTACAAGATTCTAAATACGTCCAGTACTCAACATAAAGTATATAATGCTTGTTGTCTACTTTTAGACTCATTTCTGCATGTTCTATGTTGCCGGCGTAACAACTATGTCTATTGTATTATTGTTGTACTGGATAAAGTAGTAGCATAGTATAAGCATCATGACTCGTTTCTGTATGCTCTATGTTGGCGGCGCAACAAATATGTCTATTTAAATATGGCTGTGCGGAATAAAGTAGTAGTGGCAATTGCTGAGGGTTTCGTAAAGCTTAAATGTACCAGAACGGACACTAACACTTCTTGAATAACTAAAAAATAAATTAGGCCCTCTAGCATACAAGCTGAAAGCGCAGAGTAAAAATATTAATTTTAAGATGTTGCCAAAGCTCTTTACAAGATTCTAAATACGTCCAGTACTCAACATAAAGTATATAATGCTTGTTGTCTACTTAATAGACTCATTTCTGCATGTTCTATGTTGCCGGCGTAACAACTATGTCTATTTAAATATGGCTGTGCTGGATAAAGTAGTAGTGGCAATTGCTGAGGGTTTCGTAAAGCTCAAATGTACCAGACCGGACACTGCTAGCACTTCTTGAATAACTAAAAAAATATATTAGGCCCTCTAGCATACAAGCTGAAAGCGCAGAGTAAAAATATTAATTTTAAGATGTTGCCAAAGCTCTTTACAAGATTCTAAATACGTCCAGTACTCAACATAAAGTATATAATGCTTGTTGTCTACTTTTAGACTCATTTCTGCATGTTCTATGTAGCCGGCGTAACAACTATGTCTATTGTATTATTGTTGTACTGGATAAAGTAGTAGCATAGTATAAGCATCATGACTCGTTTCTGTATGCTCTATGTTGGCGGCGCAACAAATATGTCTATTTAAATATGGCTGTGCGGAATAAAGTAGTAGTGGCAATTGCTGAGGGTTTCGTAAAGCTTAAATGTACCAGAACGGACACTAACACTTCTTGAATAACTAAAAAATAAATTAGGCCCTCTAGCATACAAGCTGAAAGCGCAGAGTAAAAATATTAATTTTAAGATGTTGCCAAAGCTCTTTACAAGATTCTAAATACGTCCAGTACTCAACATAAAGTATATAATGCTTGTTGTCTACTTAATAGACTCATTTCTGCATGTTCTATGTTGCCGGCGTAACAACTATGTCTATTTCATTATTGTTGTACTGGATAAAGTAGTAGCATAGTATAAGCATCATGACTCGTTTCTGTATGCTCTATGTTGGCGGCGCAACAAATATGTCTATTTAAATATGGCTGTGCGGAATAAAGTAGTAGTGGCAATTGCTGAGGGTTTCGTAAAGCTTAAATGTACCAGAACGGACACTAACACTTCTTGAATAACTAAAAAATAAATTAGGCCCTCTAGCATACAAGCTGAAAGCGCAGAGTAAAAATATTAATTTTAAGATGTTGCCAAAGCTCTTTACAAGATTCTAAATACGTCCAGTACTCAACATAAAGTATATAATGCTTGTTGTCTACTTTTAGACTCATTTCTGCATGTTCTATGTAGCCGGCGTAACAACTATGTCTATTGTATTATTGTTGTACTGGATAAAGTAGTAGCATAGTATAAGCATCAAGACTCGTTTCTGTATGCTCTATGTTGGCGGTGCCACAAATATGTCTATTTAAATATGGCTGTGCGGAATAAAGTAGTAGTGGCAATTGCTGAGGGTTTCGTAAAGCTTAAATGTACCAGAACGGACACTAACACTTCTTGAATAACTAAAAAATAAATTAGGCCCTCTAGCATACAAGCTGAAAGCGCAGAGTAAAAATATTAATTTTAAGATGTTGCCAAAGCTCTTTACAAGATTCTAAATACGTCCAGTACTCAACATAAAGTATATAATGCTTGTTGTCTACTTAATAGACTCATTTCTGCATGTTCTATGTAGCCGGCGTAACAACTATGTCTATTGTATTATTGTTGTACTGGATAAAGTAGTAGCATAGTATAAGCATCATGACTCGTTTCTGTATGCTCTATGTTGGCGGCGCAACAAATATGTCTATTTAAATATGGCTGTGCGGAATAAAGTAGTAGTGGCAATTGCTGAGGGTTTCGTAAAGCTTAAATGTACCAGAACGGACACTAACACTTCTTGAATAACTAAAAAATAAATTAGGCCCTCTAGCATACAAGCTGAAAGCGCAGAGTAAAAATATTAATTTTAAGATGTTGCCAAAGCTCTTTACAAGATTCTAAATACGTCCAGTACTCAACATAAAGTATATAATGCTTGTTGTCTACTTTTAGACTCATTTCTGCATGTTCTATGTAGCCGGCGTAACAACTATGTCTATTGTATTATTGTTGTACTGGATAAAGTAGTAGCATAGTATAAGCATCAAGACTCGTTTCTGTATGCTCTATGTTGGCGGTGCCACAAATATGTCTATTTAAATATCGCTGTGCGGAATAAAGTAGTAGTGGCAATTGCTAAGGGTTTCGTAAAGCTTAAATGTACCAGAACGAACACTAACACTTCTTGAATAACTAAAAAATATATTAGGCCCTCTAGCATACAAGTTGAACACGCAGAGTAAAAGTATTCACTTTAAGATTTTGCCAAACCGCTTCATAAGGTTCTAAATACGTCCAGTACTCAATATAAACTATATAATGCTTGTTTACTGCTTAATAGACTCGTTTCTGTATGCTCTATGTTGGCGGCGTAACAACTACGTCTATTCAAATATGGCTGTGCTGGATAAAGTAGTAGTGGTAATTGTGGCGGGTTTCGTAAAGCATAAATGTACAAGAACCGACACTAACACTTCTTGAATAACTAAAAAAATATATTAGGCCCTCTAGCATACAAGCTGAAAACGCAGAGTAAGAGTATTAACTTTAAGATGTTGCCAAACCGCTTTATAAGGTTCTACATACGGCCACTACTCAGCATAAATTATATAATGCGTCTTTACTGCTTAATAGGCTCATTTCTGTATTTTCTATGCTGGCGGCCTAACAACTATGTTATTTGAATATGGGTGTATCTAATTGTACCAGAACGGTCACAGCTAGCGCTTCTTGAATAACTAAAAAATATATTAGGTACTCTAGCATACAAGTTGAACACGCAGAGTAAAAGTATTCACTTTAAGATTTTGCCAAACCGCTTCATAAGGTTCTAAATACGTCCAGTACTCAATATAAACTATATAATGCTTGTTTACTGCTTAATAGACTCGTTTCTGTATGCTCTATGTTGGCGGCGTAACAACTATGTCTATTCAGATATGGATAAAGTAGTAGTGGTAATTGTGGCGGGTTTCGTAAAGCATAACTGTACAAGAACGGACACTTCTTGAATAACTAAAAAAATATATTAGGCCCTCTAGCATACAAGTTGAACACGCAGAGTAAAAGTATTCACTTTAAGATTTTGCCAAACCGCTTTATAATGTTCTAAATAAGTCCAGTACTGCACATTAACTATATAATGCGTGGTTACCACTTAATAGAGTCGTTTCTGTATGCTCTATGTTGGCGGTGTAACAACTATGTCTATTTAAATATGGCTGTGCTGGATAAAGTAGTAGTGGCAATTGCTGAGGGTTTCGTAAAGCTCAAATGTACCAGACCGGACACTGCTAGCACTTCTTGAATAACTAAAAAAATATATTAGGCCCTCTAGCATACAAGCTGAAAGCGCAGAGTAAAAATATTAATTTTAAGATGTTGCCAAAGCTCTTTACAAGATTCTAAATACGTCCAGTACTCAACATAAAGTATATAATGCTTGTTGTCTACTTTTAGACTCATTTCTGCATGTTCTATGTAGCCGGCGTAACAACTATGTCTATTGTATTATTTTTGTACTGGATAAAGTAGTAGCATAGTATAAGCATCATGACTCGTTTCTGTATGCTCTATGTTGGCGGCGCAACAAATATGTCTATTTAAATATGGCTGTGCGGAATAAAGTAGTAGTGGCAATTGCTGAGGGTTTCGTAAAGCTTAAATGTACCAGAACGGACACTAACACTTCTTGAATAACTAAAAAATAAATTAGGCCCTCTAGCATACAAGCTGAAAGCGCAGAGTAAAAATATTAATTTTAAGATGTTGCCAAAGCTCTTTACAAGATTCTAAATACGTCCAGTACTCAACATAAAGTATATAATGCTTGTTGTCTACTTAATAGACTCATTTCTGCATGTTCTATGTTGCCGGCGTAACAACTATGTCTATTTCATTATTGTTGTACTGGATAAAGTAGTAGCACAGTATAAGCATCAAGACTCGTTTCTGTATGCTCTATGTTGGCGGTGCCACAAATATGTCTATTTAAATATCGCTGTGCGGAATAAAGTAGTAGTGGCAATTGCTAAGGGTTTCGTAAAGCTTAAATGTACCAGAACGAACACTAACACTTCTTGAATAACTAAAAAATATATTAGGCCCTCTAGCATACAAGTTGAACACGCAGAGTAAAAGTATTCACTTTAAGATTTTGCCAAACCGCTTCATAAGGTTCTAAATACGTCCAGTACTCAATATAAACTATATAATGCTTGTTTACTGCTTAATAGACTCGTTTCTGTATGCTCTATGTTGGCGGCGTAACAACTATGTCTATTCAGATATGGATAAAGTAGTAGTGGTAATTGTGGCGGGTTTCGTAAAGCATAACTGTACAAGAACGGACACTTCTTGAATAACAAAGAAAATATATTAGGCCCTCTAGCATACAAGTTGAACACGCAGAGTAAAAGTATTCACTTTAAGATTTTGCCAAACCGCTTTATAATGTTCTAAATAAGTCCAGTACTGCACATTAACTATATAATGAGTGGTTACCACTTAATAGAGTCGTTTCTGTATGCTCTATGTTGGCGGCGTAACAACTATGTCTATTTAAATATGGCTGTGCTGGATAAAGTAGTAGTGGGAATTGCTGAGGGTTTCGTAAAGCTCAAATGTACCAGACCGGACACTGCTAGCACTTCTTGAATAACTAAAAAAATATATTAGGCCCTCTAGCATACAAGCTGAAAGCGCAGAGTAAAAATATTAATTTTAAGATGTTGCCAAAGCTCTTTACAAGATTCTAAATACGTCCAGTACTCAACATAAAGTATATAATGCTTGTTGTCTACTTTTAGACTCATTTCTGCATGTTCTATGTAGCCGGCGTAACAACTATGTCTATTGTATTATTGTTGTACTGGATAAAGTAGTAGCATAGTATAAGCATCATGACTCGTTTCTGTATGCTCGTTGTTGGCGGCGCAACAAATATGTCTATTTAAATATGGCTGTGCGGAATAAAGTAGTAGTGGCAATTGCTGAGGGTTTCGTAAAGCTTAAATGTACCAGAACGGACACTAACACTTCTTGAATAACTAAAAAATAAATTAGGCCCTCTAGCATACAAGCTGAAAGCGCAGAGTAAAAATATTAATTTTAAGATGTTGCCAAAGCTCTTTACAAGATTCTAAATACGTCCAGTACTCAACAAAAAGTATATAATGCTTGTTGTCTACTTAATAGACTCATTTCTGCATGTTCTATGTTGCCGGCGTAACAACTATGTCTATTTCATTATTGTTGTACTGGATAAAGTAGTAGCACAGTATAAGCATCAAGACTCGTTTCTGTATGCTCTATGTTGGCGGTGCCACAAATATGTCTATTTAAATATCGCTGTGCGGAATAAAGTAGTAGTGGCAATTGCTAAGGGTTTCGTAAAGCTTAAATGTACCAGAACGAACACTAACACTTCTTGAATAACTAAAAAATATATTAGGCCCTCTAGCATACAAGCTGAAAGCGCAGAGTAAAAATATTAATTTTAAGATGTTGCCAAAGCTCTTTACAAGATTCTAAATACGTCCAGTACTCAACATAAAGTAAATAATGCTTGTTGTCTACTTTTAGACTCATTTCTGCATGTTCTATGTTGCCGGCGTAACAACTATGTCTATTGTATTATTGTTGTACTGGATAAAGTAGTAGCATAGTATAAGCATCATGACTCGTTTCTGTATGCTCTATGTTGGCGGCGCAACAAATATGTCTATTTAAATATGGCTGTGCGGAATAAAGTAGTAGTGGCAATTGCTGAGGGTTTCGTAAAGCTTAAATGTACCAGAACGGACACTAACACTTCTTGAATAACTAAAAAATAAATTAGGCCCTCTAGCATACAAGCTGAAAGCGCAGAGTAAAAATATTAATTTTAAGATGTTGCCAAAGCTCTTTACAAGATTCTAAATACGTCCAGTACTCAACATAAAGTATATAATGCTTGTTGTCTACTTAATAGACTCATTTCTGCATGTTCTATGTTGCCGGCGTAACAACTATGTCTATTTCATTATTGTTGTACTGGATAAAGTAGTAGCATAGTATAAGCATCATGACTCGTTTCTGTATGCTCTATGTTGGCGGCGCAACAAATATGTCTATTTAAATATGGCTGTGCGGAATAAAGTAGTAGTGGCAATTGCTGAGGGTTTCGTAAAGCTTAAATGTACCAGAACGGACACTAACACTTTTTGAATAACTAAAAAAATATATTAGGCCCTCTGGCATACAAGATGAAAGCTTTAAGAAGTTGCCAAACCGCTTTATAAAGTTCTAAATACGTCCAGTACTCAACATAAAGTACCTATATAATGTTTGTTGACTACTTAATAGACTCGTTTCTGTATGCTCGATGTTTTCGTAGTAACAACTATGTCTATTTAAATATCGCAGTGCTGGATAAAGTAGTAGTGGTAATTGCTGAGAATTTCGTAAAGCTTAAATGTACCAGAACGGACACTGCTAGCATTTCTTGAATAACTAAAAAAATATAATAGGCCCTCTTGTATACAAGCTTAAAGCGCAGAGTAAAAGTATTAACTTTAAGATTTTGCCAAACCGATTTATAAGGTTCTAAATACACCCAGTACTCAACATAAAATATATAATGTTTTTTGACTGGTTCATAGGCACGTTTCTGTATGTTCTATGTTGGCGGCGTAACAACTATGTCTATTTAAATATGGCTGTGCTTAATAAAGTAGTAGTGGCAATTGCTGAGGGTTTCCTAAAGCTTGAATGTACCAGAACGGGCACTGCTAGCACATCTTGAATAACTAAAAGTATATAATAGGTCCTCTAGCCTACAAACTGAAAGCGCAGAGTAAAAGTATTAACTTTAAGATGTTGAAAAATGGCTATATAAAATTCTAAACACGTCCAGTACTGCACATTCACTATATAATTAGTCTTAACTGCTTAAGATACTAGTTTCTGTATGCTCTATTTTGGCGGCCTAACAACTAAGTCTATTTTAATATGGGTGTGCTTAAATGTACCAATACGGACACTGCTAGCACATCTTGAATAACTAAAAGTATATAATAGGTCCTCTAGCCTACAAACTGAAAGCGCAGAGTAAAAGTATTAACTTTAAGATGTTGAAAAATGGCTATATAAAATTCTAAACACGTCCAGTACTGCACATTCACTATATAATTAGTCTTAACTGCTTAAGATACTAGTTTCTGTATGCTCTATTTTGGCGGCCTAACAACTAAGTCTATTTTAATATGGGTGTGCCTAAATGTACCAATACGGACACTGCTAGCACATCTTGAATAACTAAAAGTATATAATAGGTCCTCTAGCCTACAAACTGAAAGCGCAGAGTAAAAGTATTAACTTTAAGATGTTGAAAAATGGCTATATAAAATTCTAAACACGTCCAGTACTGCACATTCACTATACAATTAGTCTTAACTGCTTAAGATACTGTTACGTTTTTAACGTTCGGGCTATTTAAAATTATAAGACAAACATGGGTTCAAATATTTATTTACACACTATTGGATTAATTATTGTTATTTACAAACACACGAGAATTATCAAGCAGAACACAAATTACTTTTAAACTACGGCACTATTTCTAACAACTATTATTATTTACTTATATCACTCTTAAACACTAACGATGTATTTCTATTTATCTGGTCATCTATTTATTTATTTCACGCGTTTTATTTATCTGGGAGCTCGCCGCTCTGATGCTGAATTCGAACTGCCCGGTATTCATGCGGGCGTGTATTTATATTTCAGGTAATCCCTTTCTAGACTAACCGCGCGTTCGCTAGACTCTTCTAGAAACCGCATGACGCATCCGCGTTTGTTGCCCTCGAGCGCGTCCCTGAAAGCGTGAGTGTCCGTTGCACCTGGCTGTAAGGGCACTTCCCGAGCATTCGACCGCTGTGACTCATATTTCTGCAGCCGCTTCGAGAAGCTCTGGAACGCTCGCGTATTAATCGCCAAAGCTGCTGACTCATCCATCCCTCGGCCCTCAGGATCGTAACAATACTAATTTCTGTATGCTCTATGTTGGCGGGCTAAGAACTATGTCTATTTGAATATGGGTGTGCGGATTAAATTAGTAGTGGCAATTGTTGATGGTTACGAAAGGCTTAAATGTACCGGAACGGACAAAAACTCTTTTTGAATAACTAAAAAAATTTAGTAGGCCCTCTAGTATACAAGCTAAAACGCAGAGTAAAAGTATTGGGTTTAAGATGTTGCCAAACCGCTTTATAATGTTCTAAATACGTCCAGTACTCAACATAAAGTATATAATGCTTGTTGACTGCTTAATAGACTCGTTTCTGTATGCTCTATGTTGGCGGCGTAACAACTATGTTTATTTAAATATGGCTGTGCGGGATAAATTAGTAGTGGCAATTGTTGAGACTTACCAAAAGCTTAAATGTTCCAGAACAACACTAACAATACTTGACTAACAAAAAAATATATTAGGTCCTCTAGCATACAAGCTGAAGCGCAGAGTAAAAGTATTAACTTTAAGATTTTGCCAAAGCGCTTTATAAGGTTCTAAATACGTCCAATACTCAACATAAACTATAGAATGCTTTTTGACTGATTAATAGACTCGTTTCTGTATGCTCTATGTTGGTGGTGTAACAATGTCTATTTAAATATGGCTGTGCTGGATATAGTAGTAAGTGGCAATTGCTGAGCGTTTCGTAAAGCTTAAATGTTCCAGAACAGACACTAACACCTCTAGAATATCTAAAAAGGTATATTAGGCCCTCTAGCATACTAAGCTGAAAACGCAGAATTAAATTACTACCTTTAAGATGTTGAAAAACCGCTTTATAAGGTTCTAATAATACGTTCAGTGCTAAACATAAACTATATATAATGTGTCTTCTACTACTTAATAGTCACTTCTCTGTAGTTTCTATGTTGGTGGCATAACAACGATGTTTATTTGATTATGGGTGTACCTTAATGTACCAGAACGGACACTTCTAGCGATTCTTGAATAACTAAAAAATATATTAGGTCCTCTAGCATACAAGCTGAAGCGCAGAGTAAAAGTATTAACTTTAAGATTTTGCCAAAGCGCTTTATAAGGTTCTAAAGACGTTCAATACTCACCATAAAATATAGAATGCTTTTTGACTGCTTAATAGACTCGTTTCTGCATGCTCTATGTTGGTGGAGTAACAACTATGTCTATTTAAATATGGCTGTGCTGAATATAGTAGTAGTGGCAACTACTGAGCGTTTCGTAAAGTTTAAATGTTTCAGAACGGACACTAACACTGCTAGAATATCTAAAAAGATATATTAGGCCCTCTAGCATACAAGCTGAAAACGCAGAATTAAATTACTACCTTTAAGATGTTGAAAAACCGCTTTATAAGGTTCTAAATACGTTCAGTGCTAAACATAAACTATATATAATGCGTCTTTACTACTTAATAGTCACTTCTCTGTAGTTTCTATGTTGGTGGCATAACAACGATGTTTATTTGATTATGGGTGTACCTTAATGTACCAGAACGGTCACTTTTAGCGATTCTTGAATAACTAAAAAATATATTAGGTCTTCTAGCATACAATCTGAAGCGCAGAGTAAAAGTATTAACTTTAAGATTTTGCCAAAGCGCTTTATAAGGTTCTAAATACGTCCAGTACTCAACATAAACTATAGAATGCTTTTTGACTGCTTAATAGACTCGTTTCTGTATGCTCGATGTTGGTGACGTAACAACTATGTCTATTTAAACATGGCTGGGCTGGATATAGTAGTAGTGGCAACTACTGAGCGTTTCGTAAAGTTTAAATGTTTCAGAACGGACACTAACACTGCTAGAATATCTAAAAAGATATATTAGGCCCTCTAGCATACAAGCTGAAAACGCAGAATTAAATTACTACCTTTAAGATGTTGAAAAACCGCTTTATAAGGTTCTAAATACGTTCAGTGCTAAACATAAACTATATATAATGCGTCTTTACTACTTAATAGTCACTTCTCTGTAGTTTCTATGTTGGTGGCATAACAACGATGTTTATTTGATTATGGGTGTAACTTAATGTACCAGAACGGTCACTTTTAGCGATTCTTGAATAACTAAAAAATATATTAGGTCCTCTAGCATACAATCTGAAGCGCAGAGTAAAAGTATTAACTTTAAGATTTTGCCAAAGCGCTTTATAAGGTTCTAAATACGTCCAGTACTCAACATAAACTATAGAATGCTTTTTGACTGCTTAATAGACTCGTTTCTGTATGCTCTATGTTGGCGGTGTAACAATGTCTATTTAAATATGGCTGTGCTGGATATAGTAGTAGTGGCAATTGCTGAGCGTTTCGTAAAGCTTAAATGTTCCAGAACAGACACTAACACCTCTAGAATATCTAAAAAGGTATATTAGGCCCTCTAGCATACAAGCTGAAAACGCAGAATTAAATTACTACCTTTAAGATGTTGAAAAACCGCTTTATAAGGTTCTAAATACGTTCAGTGCTAAACATAAACTATATATAATGCGTCTTTACTACTTAATAGTCACTTCTCTGTAGTTTCTATGTTGGTGGCATAACAACGATGTTTATTTGATTATGGGTGTACCTTAATGTACCAGAACGGACACTTCTAGCGATTCTTGAATAACTAAAAAATATATTAGGTCCTCTAGCATACAAGCTGAAGCGCAGAGTAAAAGTATTAACTTTAAGATTTTGCCAAAGCGCTTTATAAGGTTCTAAAGACGTCCAATACTCACCATAAAATATAGAATGCTTTTTGACTGCTTAATAGACTCGTTTCTGCATGCTCTATGTTGGTGGAGTAACAACTATGTCTATTTAAATATGGCTGTGCTGAATATAGTAGTAGTGGCAACTACTGAGCGTTTCGAAAAATTTAAATGTTTCAGAACGGACACTAACACTGCTAGAATATCTAAAAAGATATATTAGGCCCTCTAGCATACAAGCTGAAAACGCAGAATTAAATTACTACCTTTAAGATGTTGAAAAACCGCTTTATAAGGTTCTAAATACGTTCAGTGCTAAACATAAACTATATATAATGCGTCTTTACTACTTAATAGTCACTTCTCTGTAGTTTCTATGTTGGTGGCATAACAACGATGTTTATTTAATTATGGGTGTACCTTAATGTACCAGAACGGACACTTCTAGCGATTCTTGAATAACTAAAAAATATATTAGGTCCTGTAGCATACAAGCTGAAGCGCAGAGTAAAAGTATTAACTTTAAGATTTTGCCAAAGCGCTTTATAAGGTTCTAAAGACGTCCAATACTCACCATAAAATATAGAATGCTTTTTGACTGCTTAATAGACTCGTTTCTGTATGCTCTATGTTGGTGGAGTAACAACTATGTCTATTTAAATATGGCTGTGCTGGATATAGTAGTAGTGGCAACTACTGAGCGTTTCGTAAAGTTTAAATGTTTCAGAACGGACACTAACACTGCTAGAATATCTAAATAGATATATTAGGCCCTCTAGCATACAAGCTGAAAACGCAGAATTAAATTACTACCTTTAAGATGTTGAAAAACCGCTTTATAAGGTTCTAAATACGTTCAGTGCTAAACATAAACTATATATAATGCGTCTTTACTACTTAATAGTCACTTCTCTGTAGTTTCTATGTTGGTGGCATAACAACGATGTTTATTTAATTATGGGTGTACCTTAATGTACCAGAACGGACACTTCTAGCGATTCTTGAATAACTAAAAAATATATTAGGTCCTCTAGCATACAAGCTGAAGCGCAGAGTAAAAGTATTAACTTTAAGGTTTTACCAAAGCGCTTTATAAGGTTCTAAAGACGTCCAATACTCACCATAAAATATAGAATGCTTTTTGACTGCTTAATAGACTCGTTTCTGTATGCTCTATGTTGGTGGAGTAACAACTATGTCTATTTAAATATGGCTGTGGTGGATATAGTAGTAGTGGCAACTACTGAGCGTTTCGTAAAGTTTAAATGTTTCAGAACGGACACTAACACTGCTAGAATATCTAAAAAGATATATTAGGCCCTCTAGCATACAAGCTGAAAACGCAGAATTAAATTACTACCTTTAAGATGTTGAAAAACCGCTTTATAAGGTTCTAAATACGTTCAGTGCTAAACATAAACTATATATAATGCGTCTTTACTACTTAATAGTCACTTCTCTGTAGTTTCTATGTTGGTGGCATAACAACGATGTTTATTTAATTATGGGTGTACCTTAATGTACCAGAACGGACACTTCTAGCGATTCTTGAATAACTAAAAAATATATTAGGTCCTCTAGCATACAAGCTGAAGCGCAGAGTAAAAGTATTAACTTTAAGATTTTGCCAAAGCGCTTTATAAGGTTCTAAAGACGTCCAATACTCACCATAAAATATAGAATGCTTTTTGACTGCTTAATAGACTCGTTTCTGTATGCTCTATGTTGGTGGAGTAACAACTATGTCTATTTAAATATGGCTGTGCTGGATATAGTAGTAGTGGCAACTACTGAGCGTTTCGTAAAGTTTAAATGTTTCAGAACGGACACTAACACTGCTAGAATATCTAAAAAGATATATTAGGCCCTCTAGCATACAAGCTGAAAACGCAGAATTAAATTACTACCTTTAAGATGTTGAAAAACCGCTTTATAAGGTTCTAAATACGTTCAGTGCTAAACATAAACTATATATAATGCGTCTTTACTACTTAATAGTCACTTCTCTGTAGTTTCTATGTTGGTGGCATAACAACGATGTTTATTTGATTATGGGTGTACCTTAATGTACCAGAACGGTCACTTTTAGCGATTCTTGAATAACTAAAAAATATATTAGGTCCTCTAGCATACAATCTGAAGCGCAGAGTAAAAGTATTAACTTTAAGATTTTGCCAAAGCGCTTTATAAGGTTCTAAATACGTCCAGTACTCAACATAAACTATAGAATGCTTTTTGACTGCTTAATAGACTCGTTTCTGTATGCTCGATGTTGTTGACGTAACAACTATGTCTATTTAAACATGGATGGGCTGGTTATAGTAGTAGTGGCAATTGCTGTGGGTTTCGTAAAGTTTAAATGTTCCAGAACGAACACTAACACTTCTAGAATATCTAAAAAGATATATTAGGCCCTCTAGCATACAAGCTAAAAACGCAGCGTTAAAGTACTACCTTTATGATGTTGAAAAACCGCTCTATAAAGTTCTAAATACGTTCAGTGTTAAATATAAACTATATAATGCGTCTTTACTACTTAATAGTCACTTTTCTGTAGTTTATATGTTGGTGGCCTAACAACTATGTTTATTTGATTATGGGTGTACCTTAATGTACCAGAACGGTCATTGCTAGCGATTGTTGAATAACTACAAAATATATTAGGTCCTCTAGCATACAAGCTGAAGCGCAGAGTAAAAGTATTAACTTTAAGATTTTGCCGTTCGCTTTATAAGGTTCTAAATGAGTCCAGTACTCAACATAAACTATATAATGCTTTATGACTGATTAATAGACTCGTTTCTGTATGCTCTATGTTGGTGGCGTAACAATTATGTCTATTTAAATATAGCTGAGCTGGATATAGTAGTAGTGGCAATTACTTAGCGTTTCGTAAAGTTTAAATGTTTCAGAACGGACACTAACACTGCTAGAATATCTAAAAAGATATATTAGGCCCTCTAGCATACAAGCTGAAAACGCAGAATTAAATTACTACCTTTAAGATGTTGAAAAACCGCTTTATAAGGTTCTAAATACGTTCAGTGCTAAACATAAACTATATATAATGCGTCTTTACTACTTAATAGTCACTTCTCTGTAGTTTCTATGTTGGTGGCATAACAACGATGTTTATTTGATTATGGGTGTAACTTAATGTACCAGAACGGTCACTTTTAGCGATTCTTGAATAACTAAAAAATATATTAGGTCCTCTAGCATACAATCTGAAGCGCAGAGTAAAAGTATTAACTTTAAGATTTTGCCAAAGCGCTTTATAAGGTTCTAAATACGTCCAGTACTCAACATAAACTATAGAATGCTTTTTGACTGCTTAATAGACTCGTTTCTGTATGCTCGATGTTGGTGACGTAACAACTATGTCTATTTAAACATGGATGGGCTGGTTATAGTAGTAGTGGCAACTACTGAGCGTTTCGTAAAGTTTAAATGTTTCAGAACGGACACTAACACTGCTAGAATATCTAAAAAGATATATTAGGCCCTCTAGCATACAAGCTGAAAACGCAGAATTAAATTACTACCTTTAAGATGTTGAAAAACCGCTTTATAAGGTTCTAAATACGTTCAGTGCTAAACATAAACTATATATAATGCGTCTTTACTACTTAATAGTCACTTCTCTGTAGTTTCTATGTTGGTGGCATAACAACGATGTTTATTTGATTATGGGTGTACCTTAATGTACCAGAACGGACACTTCTAGCGATTCTTGAATAACTAAAAAATATATTAGGTCCTCTAGCATACAAGCTGAAGCGCAGAGTAAAAGTATTAACTTTAAGATTTTGCCAAAGCGCTTTATAAGGTTCTAAAGACGTTCAATACTCACCATAAAATATAGAATGCTTTTTGACTGCTTAATAGACTCGTTTCTGCATGCTCTATGTTGGTGGAGTAACAACTATGTCTATTTAAATATGGCTGTGCTGAATATAGTAGTAGTGGCAACTACTGAGCGTTTCGTAAAGTTTAAATGTTTCAGAACGGACACTAACACTGCTAGAATATCTAAAAAGATATATTAGGCCCTCTAGCATACAAGCTGAAAACGCAGAATTAAATTACTACCTTTAAGATGTTGAAAAACCGCTTTATAAGGTTCTAAATACGTTCAGTGCTAAACATAAACTATATATAATGCGTCTTTACTACTTAATAGTCACTTCTCTGTAGTTTCTATGTTGGTGGCATAACAACGATGTTTATTTGATTATGGGTGTACCTTAATGTACCAGAACGGTCACTTTTAGCGATTCTTGAATAACTAAAAAATATATTAGGTCTTCTAGCATACAATCTGAAGCGCAGAGTAAAAGTATTAACTTTAAGATTTTGCCAAAGCGCTTTATAAGGTTCTAAATACGTCCAGTACTCAACATAAACTATAGAATGCTTTTTGACTGCTTAATAGACTCGTTTCTGTATGCTCGATGTTGGTGACGTAACAACTATGTCTATTTAAACATGGCTGGGCTGGATATAGTAGTAGTGGCAACTACTGAGCGTTTCGTAAAGTTTAAATGTTTCAGAACGGACACTAACACTGCTAGAATATCTAAAAAGATATATTAGGCCCTCTAGCATACAAGCTGAAAACGCAGAATTAAATTACTACCTTTAAGATGTTGAAAAACCGCTTTATAAGGTTCTAAATACGTTCAGTGCTAAACATAAACTATATATAATGCGTCTTTACTACTTAATAGTCACTTCTCTGTAGTTTCTATGTTGGTGGCATAACAACGATGTTTATTTGATTATGGGTGTAACTTAATGTACCAGAACGGTCACTTTTAGCGATTCTTGAATAACTAAAAAATATATTAGGTCCTCTAGCATACAATCTGAAGCGCAGAGTAAAAGTATTAACTTTAAGATTTTGCCAAAGCGCTTTATAAGGTTCTAAATACGTCCAGTACTCAACATAAACTATAGAATGCTTTTTGACTGCTTAATAGACTCGTTTCTGTATGCTCGATGTTGGTGACGTAACAACTATGTCTATTTAAACATGGCTGGGCTGGTTATAGTAGTAGTGGCAATTGCTGTGGGTTTCGTAAAGTTTAAATGTTCCAGAACGAACACTAACACTTCTAGAATATCTAAAAAGATATATTAGGCCCTCTAGCATACAAGCTAAAAACGCAGCGTTAAAGTACTACCTTTATGATGTTGAAAAGCCGCTCTATAAAGTTCTAAATACGTTCAGTGTTAAATATAAACTATATAATGCGTCTTTACTACTTAATAGTCACTTTTCTGTAGTTTATATGTTGGTGGCCTAACAACTATGTTTATTTGATAATGGGTGTACCTTAATGTACCAGAACGGTCACTTTTAGCGATTCTTGAGTAACTAAAAAATATATTAGGTCTTCTAGCATACAATCTGAAGCGCAGAGTAAAAGTATTAACTTTAAGATTTTGCCAAAGCGCTTTATAAGGTTCTAAATACGTCCAGTACTCAACATAAACTATAGAACGCTTTTTGACTGCTTAATAGACTCGTTTCTGTATGCTCGATGTTGGTGACGTAACAACTATGTCTATTTAAACATGGCTGGGCTGGATATAGTAGTAGTGGCAACTACTGAGCGTTTCGTAAAGTTTAAATGTTTCAGAACGGACACTAACACTGCTAGAATATCTAAAAAGATATATTAGGCCCTCTAGCATACAAGCTGAAAACGCAGAATTAAATTACTACCTTTAAGATGTTGAAAAACCGCTTTATAAGGTTCTAAATACGTTCAGTGCTAAACATAAACTATATATAATGCGTCTTTACTACTTAATAGTCACTTCTCTGTAGTTTCTATGTTGGTGGCATAACAACGATGTTTATTTGATTATGGGTGTAACTTAATGTACCAGAACGGTCACTTTTAGCGATTCTTGAATAACTAAAAAATATATTAGGTCTTCTAGCATACAATCTGAAGCGCAGAGTAAAAGTATTAACTTTAAGATTTTGCCAAAGCGCTTTATAAGGTTCTAAATACGTCCAGTACTCAACATAAACTATAGAATGCTTTTTGACTGCTTAATAGACTCGTTTCTGTATGCTCGATGTTGGTGACGTAACAACTATGTCTATTTAAATATGGCTGTGCTGGATATAGTAGTAGTGGCAACTACTGAGCGTTTCGTAAAGTTTAAATGTTTCAGAACGGACACTAACACTGCTAGAATATCTAAAAAGATATATAAGGCCCTCTAGCATACAAGCTGAAAACGCAGAATTAAATTACTACCTTTAAGATGTTGAAAAACCGCTTTATAAGGTTCTAAATACGTTCAGTGCTAAACATAAACTATATATAATGCGTCTTTACTACTTAATAGTCACTTCTCTGTAGTTTCTATGTTGGTGGCATAACAACGATGTTTATTTGATTATGGGTGTAACTTAATGTACCAGAACGGTCACTTTTAGCGATTCTTGAATAACTAAAAAATATATTAGGTCCTCTAGCATACAATCTGAAGCGCAGAGTAAAAGTATTAACTTTAAGATTTTGCCAAAGCGCTTTATAAGGTTCTAAATACGTCCAGTACTCAACATAAACTATAGAATGCTTTTTGACTGCTTAATAGACTCGTTTCTGTATGCTCGATGTTGGTGACGTAACAACTATGTCTATTTAAACATGGATGGGCTGGTTATAGTAGTAGTGGCAATTGCTGTGGGTTTCGTAAAGTTTAAATGTTCCAGAACGAACACTAACACTTCTAGAATATCTAAAAAGATATATTAGGCCCTCTAGCATACAAGCTAAAAACGCAGCGTTAAAGTACTACCTTTATGATGTTGAAAAACCGCTCTATAAAGTTCTAAATACGTTCAGTGTTAAATATAAACTATATAATGCGTCTTTACTACTTAATAGTCACTTTTCTGTAGTTTATATGTTGGTGGCCTAACAACTATGTTTATTTGATTATGGGTGTACCTTAATGTACCAGAACGGTCATTGCTAGCTATTCTTGAATAACTACAAAATATATTAGGTCCTCTAGCATACAAGCTGAAGCGCAGAGTAAAAGTATTAACTTTAAGATTTTGCCGTTCGCTTTATAAGGTTCTAAATGAGTCCAGTACTCAACATAAACTATATAATGCTTTATGACTGATTAATAGACTCGTTTCTGTATGCTCTATGTTGGTGGCGTAACAATTATGTCGATTTAAATATAGCTGAGCTGGATATAGTAGTAGTGGCAATTACTTAGCGTTTCGTAAAGCTTAAATGTTCCAGAACGGACACTAACACTTCTAGAATATCTAAAAAGATATATTAGGCCCTCTAGCATACAAGCTGAAAACGCAGAGTTAATGTACTACCTTTAAGATGTTGAAATACCGCTTATAAAGTTCTAAATACGTTCAGTGCTAAACATAAACTATGTAATGCGTCTTTACTGCTTAATTGTCACTTTTTTGCAGTTTCTATGTTGGTGGCCTAACAACGATGTTTATTTGATTATGGGTGTACCTTAATGTACCAGAACGGTCACTGGTAGCGCTTCTTGAATAACTAAAAAATATATTAGGTCCTCTAGCATACAAGCTGAAGCGCAGAGTAAAAGTATTAACTTTAAGATTTTGCCAAAGCGCTTTATAAGGTTCTAAAGACGTTCAATACTCACCATAAAATATAGAATGCTTTTTGACTGCTTAATAGACTCGTTTCTGCATGCTCTATGTTGGTGGAGTAACAACTATGTCTATTTAAATATGGCTGTGCTGAATATAGTAGTAGTGGCAACTACTGAGCGTTTCGTAAAGTTTAAATGTTTCAGAACGGACACTAACACTGCTAGAATATCTAAAAAGATATATTAGGCCCTCTAGCATACAAGCTGAAAACGCAGAATTAAATTACTACCTTTAAGATGTTGAAAAACCGCTTTATAAGGTTCTAAATACGTTCAGTGCTAAACATAAACTATATATAATGCGTCTTTACTACTTAATAGTCACTTCTCTGTAGTTTCTATGTTGGTGGCATAACAACGATGTTTATTTGATTATGGGTGTACCTTAATGTACCAGAACGGTCACTTTTAGCGATTCTTGAATAACTAAAAAATATATTAGGTCTTCTAGCATACAATCTGAAGCGCAGAGTAAAAGTATTAACTTTAAGATTTTGCCAAAGCGCTTTATAAGGTTCTAAATACGTCCAGTACTCAACATAAACTATAGAATGCTTTTTGACTGCTTAATAGACTCGTTTCTGTATGCTCGATGTTGGTGACGTAACAACTATGTCTATTTAAACATGGCTGGGCTGGTTATAGTAGTAGTGGCAATTGCTGTGGGTTTCGTAAAGTTTAAATGTTCCAGAACGAACACTAACACTTCTAGAATATCTAAAAAGATATATTAGGCCCTCTAGCATACAAGCTAAAAACGCAGCGTTAAAGTACTACCTTTATGATGTTGAAAAACCGCTCTATAAAGTTCTAAATACGTTCAGTGTTAAATATAAACTATATAATGCGTCTTTACTACTTAATAGTCACTTTTCTGTAGTTTATATGTTGGTGGCCTAACAACTATGTTTATTTGATTATGGGTGTACCTTAATGTACCAGAACGGTCACTGCTAGCGATTCTTGAATAACTACAAAATATATTAGGTCCTCTAGCATACAAGCTGAAGCGCAGAGTAAAAGTATTAACTTTAAGATTTTGCCGTACGCTTTATAAGGTTCTAAATGCGTCCAGTACTCAACATAAACTATATAATGCTTTTTGACTGATTAATAGACTCGTTTCTGTATGCTCTATGTTGGTGGCGTAACAATTATGTCTATTTAAATATAGCTGAGCTGGATATAGTAGTAGTGGCAATTGCTGAGCGTTTCGTAAAGCTTAAATGTTCCAGAACGGACACTAACACTTCTAGAATATCTAAAAAGATATATTAGGCCCTCTAGCATACAAGCTGAAAACGCAGAGTTAATGTACTACCTTTAAGATGTTGAAATACCGATTATAAAGTTCTAAATACGTTCAGTGCTAAACATAAACTATATAATGCGTCTTTACTACTTAATTGTCCCTTTTTTGTAGTTTCTATGTTGGTGGCCTAACATCTATGTTTATTTGATTATGGGTGTACCTTAATGTACCAGAACGGTCACTTCTAGCGATTCTTGAATAACTAAAAAATATATTAGGTCCTCTAGCATACAAGCTGAAGCGCAAAGTAAAAGTATTAACATTAAGATTTTGCCAAAGCGCTTTATAAGGTTCTAAAGACGTCCAATACTCACCATAAAATATAGAATGCTTTTTGACTGCTTAATAGACTCGTTTCTGTATGCTCTATGTTGGTGGAGTAACAACTATGTCTATTTAAATATGGCTGTGCTGGATATAGTAGTAGTGGCAACTACTGAGCGTTTCGTAGAGTTTAAATGTTTCAGAACGGACACTAACACTGCTAGAATATCTAAAAAGATATATTAGGTCCTCTAGCATACAAGCTGAAAACGCAGAATTAAATTACTACCTTTAAGATGTTGAAAAACCGCTTTATAAGGTTCTAAATACGTTCAGTGCTAAACATAAACTATATATAATGCGTCTTTACTACTTAATAGTCACTTCTCTGTAGTTTCTATGTTGGTGGCATAACAACGATGTTTATTTAATTATGGGTGTACCTTAATGTACCAGAACGGACACTTTAGCGATTCTTGAATAACTAAAAAATATATTAGGTCCTCTAGCATACAAGCTGAAGCGCAGAGTAAAAGTATTAACTTTAAGATTTTGCCAAAGCGCTTTATAAGGTTCTAAAGACGTCCAATACTCACCATAAAATATAGAATGCTTTTTGACTGCTTAATAGACTCGTTTCTGTATGCTCTATGTTGGTGAAGTAACAACTATGTCTATTTAAATATGGCTGTGCTGGATATAGTAGTAGTGGCAACTACTGAGCGTTTCGTAAAGTTTAAATGTTTCAGAACGGACACTAACACTTCTAGAATATCTAAAAAGATATATTAGGCCCTCTAGCATACAAGCTAAAAACGCAGCGTTAAAGTACTACCTTTATGATGTTGAAAAACAGCTCTATAAAGTTCTAAATACGTTCAGTGTTAAATATAAACTATATAATGCGTCTGTACTACTTAATAGTCACTTTTCTGTAGTTTATATGTTGGTGGCCTAACAACTATGTTTATTTGATTATGGGTTTACCTTAATGTACCAGAACGGTCACTGCTAGCGATTCTTGAATAACTACAAAATCTATTAGGTCCTCTAGCATACAAGCTGAAGCGCAGAGTAAAAGTATTAACTTTAAGATTTTGCCGTACGCTTTATAAGGTTCTAAATGCGTCCAGTACTCAACATAAACTATATAATGCTTTTTGACTGATTAATAGACTCGTTTCTGTATGCTCTATGTTGGTGGCGTAACAATTATGTCTATTTAAATATAGCTGAGCTGGATATAGTAGTAGTGGCAATTGCTGAGCGTTTCGTAAAGCTTAAATGTTCCAGAACGGACACTAACACTTCTAGAATATCTAAAAAGATATATTAGGCCCTCCAGCATACAAGCTGAAAACGCAGAGTTAATGTACTACCTTTAAGATGTTGAAATACCGCTTATAAAGTTCTAAATACGTTCAGTGCTAAACATAAACTATATAATGCGTCTTTACTACTTAATTGTCGCTTTTTTGTAGTTTCTATGTTGGTGGCCTAACAACTATGTTTATTTGATTATGGGTGTACCTTAATGTACCAGAACGGTCACTTCTAGCGATTCTTGAATAACTAAAAAATATATTAGGTCCTCTAGCATACAAGCTGAAGCGCAGAGTAAAAGTATTAACATTAAGATTTTGCCAAAGCGCTTTATAAGGTTCTAAAGACGTCCAATACTCACCATAAAATATAGAATGCTTTTTGACTGCTTAATAGACTCGTTTCTGTATGCTCTATGTTGGTGGAGTAACAACTATGTCTATTTAAATATGGCTGTCTTGGATATAGTAGTAGTGGCAACTACTGAGCGTTTCGTAAAGTTTAAATGTTTCAGAACGGACACTAACACTGCTAGAATATCTAAAAAGATATATTAGGCCCTATAGCATACAAGCTGAAAACGCAGAATTAAATTACTACCTTTAAGATGTTGAAAAACCGCTTTATAAGGTTCTAAATACGTTCAGTGCTAAACATAAACTATATATAATGCGTCTTTACTACTTAATAGTCACTTCTCTGTAGTTTCTATGTTGGTGGCATAACAACGATGTTTATTTAATTATGGGTGTACCTTAATGTACCAGAACGGACACTTTAGCGATTCTTGAATAACTAAAAAATATATTAGGTCCTCTAGCATACAAGCTGAAGCGCAGAGTAAAAGTATTAACTTTAAGGTTTTGCCAAAGCGCTTTATAAGGTTCTAAAGACGTCCAATACTCACCATAAAATATAGAATGCTTTTTGACTGCTTAATAGACTCGTTTCTGTATGCTCTATGTTGGTGGCGTAACAACTATGTCTATTTAAATATGGCTGTGCTGGATATAGTAGTAGTGGCAACTACTGAGCGTTTCGTAAAGTTTAAATGTTTCAGAACGGACACTAACACTGCTAGAATATCTAAAAAGATATATTAGGCCCTCTAGCATACAAGCTGAAAACGCAGAATTAAATTACTACCTTTAAGATGTTGAAAAACCGCTTTATAAGGTCCTAAATACGTTCAGTGCTTAACATAAACTATATATAATGCGTCTTTACTACTTAATAGTCACTTCTCTGTAGTTTCTATGTTGGTGGCATAACAACGATGTTTATTTGATTATGGGTGTACCTTAATGTACCAGAACGGACACTTCTAGCGATTCTTGAATAACTAAAAAATATATTAGGTCCTCTAGCATACAAGCTGAAGCGCAGAGTAAAAGTATTAACTTTAAGATTTTGCCAAAGCGCTTTATAAGGTTCTAAAGACGTCCAATACTCACCATAAAATATAGAATGCTTTTTGACTGCTTAATAGACTCGTTTCTGTATGCTCTATGTTGGTGGAGTAACAACTATGTCTATTTAAATATGGCTGTGCTGGATATAGTAGTAGTGGCAACTACTGAGCGTTTCGTAAAGTTTAAATGTTTCAGAACGGACACTAACACTGCTAGAATATCTAAAAAGGTATATTAGGCCCTCTAGCATACAAGCTGAAAACGCAGAATTAAATTACTACCTTTAAGATGTTGAAAAACCGCTTTATAAGGTTCTAAATACGTTCAGTGCTAAACATAAACTATATATAATGCGTCTTTACTACTTAATAGTCACTTCTCTGTAGTTTCTATGTTGGTGGCATAACAACGATGTTTATTTGATTATGGGTGTACCTTATTGTACCAGAACGGACACTTCTAGCGATTCTTGAATAACTAAAAAATATATTAGGTCCTCTAGCATACAAGCTGAAGCGCAGAGTAAAAGTATTAACTTTAAGATTTTGCCAAAGCGCTTTATAAGGTTCTAAAGACGTTCAATACTCACCATAAAATATAGAATGCTTTTTGACTGCTTAATAGACTCGTTTCTGCATGCTCTATGTTGGTGGAGTAACAACTATGTCTATTTAAATATGGCTGTGCTGAATATAGTAGTAGTGGCAACTACTGAGCGTTTCGTAAAGTTTAAATGTTTCAGAACGGACACTAACACTGCTAGAATATCTAAAAAGATATATTAGGCCCTCTAGCATACAAGCTGAAAACGCAGAATTAAATTACTACCTTTAAGATGTTGAAAAACCGCTTTATAAGGTTCTAAATACGTTCAGTGCTAAACATAAACTATATATAATGCGTCTTTACTACTTAATAGTCACTTCTCTGTAGTTTCTATGTTGGTGGCATAACAACGATGTTTATTTGATTATGGGTGTACCTTAATGTACCAGAACGGTCACTTTTAGCGATTCTTGAATAACTAAAAAATATATTAGGTCTTCTAGCATACAATCTGAAGCGCAGAGTAAAAGTATTAACTTTAAGATTTTGCCAAAGCGCTTTATAAGGTTCTAAATACGTCCAGTACTCAACATAAACTATAGAATGCTTTTTGACTGCTTAATAGACTCGTTTCTGTATGCTCGATGTTGGTGACGTAACAACTATGTCTATTTAAACATGGCTGGGCTGGTTATAGTAGTAGTGGCAATTGCTGTGGGTTTCGTAAAGTTTAAATGTTCCAGAACGAACACTAACACTTCTAGAATATCTAAAAAGATATATTAGGCCCTCTAGCATACAAGCTAAAAACGCAGCGTTAAAGTACTACCTTTATGATGTTGAAAAACCGCTCTATAAAGTTCTAAATACGTTCAGTGTTAAATATAAACTATATAATGCGTCTTTACTACTTAATAGTCACTTTTCTGTAGTTTATATGTTGGTGGCCTAACAACTATGTTTATTTGATTATGGGTTTACCTTAATGTACCAGAACGGTCACTGCTAGCGATTCTTGAATAACTACAAAATCTATTAGGTCCTCTAGCATACAAGCTGAAGCGCAGAGTAAAAGTATTAACTTTAAGATTTTGCCGTACGCTTTATAAGGTTCTAAATGCGTCCAGTACTCAACATAAACTATATAATGCTTTTTGACTGATTAATAGACTCGTTTCTGTATGCTCTATGTTGGTGGCGTAACAATTATGTCTATTTAAATATAGCTGAGCTGGATATAGTAGTAGTGGCAATTGCTGAGCGTTTCGTAAAGCTTAAATGTTCCAGAACGGACACTAACACTTCTAGAATATCTAAAAAGATATATTAGGCCCTCTAGCATACAAGCTGAAAACGCAGAGTTAATGTACTACCTTTAAGATGTTGAAATACCGCTTATAAAGTTCTAAATACGTTCAGTGCTAAACATAAACTATATAATGCGTCTTTACTACTTAATTGTCCCTTTTTTGTAGTTTCTATGTTGGTGGCCTAACAACTATGTTTATTTTATTATGGGTGTACCTTAATGTACCAGAACGGTCACTTCTAGCGATTCTTGAATAACTAAAAAATATATTAGGTCCTCTAGCATACAAGCTGAAGCGCAGAGTAAAAGTATTAACATTAAGATTTTGCCAAAGCGCTTTATAAGGTTCTAAAGACGTCCAATACTCACCATAAAATATAGAATGCTTTTTGACTGCTTAATAGACTCGTTTCTGTATGCTCTATGTTGGTGGAGTAACAACTATGTCTATTTAAATATGGCTGTCTTGGATATAGTAGTAGTGGCAACTACTGAGCGTTTCGTAAAGTTTAAATGTTTCAGAACGGACACTAACACTGCTAGAATATCTAAAAAGATATATTAGGCCCTATAGCATACAAGCTGAAAACGCAGAATTAAATTACTACCTTTAAGATGTTGAAAAACCGCTTTATAAGGTTCTAAATACGTTCAGTGCTAAACATAAACTATATATAATGCGTCTTTATTACTTAATAGTCACTTCTCTGTAGTTTCTATGTTGGTGGCATAACAACGATGTTTATTTAATTATGGGTGTACCTTAATGTACCAGAACGGACACTTTAGCGATTCTTGAATAACTAAAAAATATATTAGGTCCTCTAGCATACAAGCTGAAGCGCAGAGTAAAAGTATTAACTTTAAGATTTTGCCAAAGCGCTTTATAAGGTTCTAAAGACGTCCAATACTCACCATAAAATATAGAATGCTTTTTGACTGCTTAATAGACTCGTTTCTGTATGCTCTATGTTGGTGGCGTAACAACTATGTCTATTTAAATATGGCTGTGCTGGATATAGTAGTAGTGGCAACTACTGAGCGTTTCGTAAAGTTTAAATGTTTCAGAACGGACACTAACACTGCTAGAATATCTAAAAAGATATATTAGGCCCTCTAGCATACAAGCTGAAAACGCAGAATTAAATTACTACCTTTAAGATGTTGAAAAACCGCTTTATAAGGTTCTAAATACGTTCAGTGCTAAACATAAACTATATATAATGCGTCTTTACTACTTAATAGTCACTTCTCTGTAGTTTCTATGTTGGTGGCATAACAACGATGTTTATTTAATTATGGGTGTACCTTAATGTACCAGAACGGACACTTTAGCGATTCTTGAATAACTAAAAAATATATTAGGTCCTCTAGCATACAAGCTGAAGCGCAGAGTAAAAGTATTAACTTTAAGATTTTGCCAAAGCGCTTTATAAGGTTCTAAAGACGTCCAATACTCACCATAAAATATAGAATGCTTTTTGACTGCTTAATAGACTCGTTTCTGTATGCTCTATGTTGGTGGCGTAACAACTATGTCTATTTAAATATGGCTGTGCTGGATATAGTAGTAGTGGCAACTACTGAGCGTTTCGTAAAGTTTAAATGTTTCAGAACGGACACTAACACTGCTAGAATATCTAAAAAGATATATTAGGCCCTCTAGCATACAAACTGAAAACGCAGAATTAAATTACTACCTTTAAGATGTTGAAAAACCGCTTTATAAGGTCCTAAATACGTTCAGTGCTAAACATAAACTATATATAATGCGTCTTTACTACTTAATAGTCACTTCTCTGTAGTTTCTATGTTGGTGGCATAACAACGATGTTTATTTGATTATGGGTGTACCTTAATGTACCAGAACGGACACTTCTAGCGATTCTTGAATAACTAAAAAATATATTAGGTCCTCTAGCATACAAGCTGAAGCGCAGAGTAAAAGTATTAACTTTAAGATTTTGCCAAAGCGCTTTATAAGGTTCTAAAGACGTCCAATACTCACCATAAAATATAGAATGCTTTTTGACTGCTTAATAGACTCGTTTCTGTATGCTCTATGTTGGTGGAGTAACAACTATGTCTATTTAAATATGGCTGTGCTGGATATAGTAGTAGTGGCAACTACTGAGCGTTTCGTAAAGTTTAAATGTTTCAGAACGGACACTAACACTGCTAGAATATCTAAAAAGGTATATTAGGCCCTCTAGCATACAAGCTGAAAACGCAGAATTAAATTACTACCTTTAAGATGTTGAAAAACCGCTTTATAAGGTTCTAAATACGTTCAGTGCTAAACATAAACTATATATAATGCGTCTTTACTACTTAATAGTCACTTCTCTGTAGTTTCTATGTTGGTGGCATAACAACGATGTTTATTTGATTATGGGTGTACCTTATTGTACCAGAACGGACACTTCTAGCGATTCTTGAATAACTAAAAAATATATTAGGTCCTCTAGCATACAAGCTGAAGCGCAGAGTAAAAGTATTAACTTTAAGATTTTGCCAAAGCGCTTTATAAGGTTCTAAAGACGTTCAATACTCACCATAAAATATAGAATGCTTTTTGACTGCTTAATAGACTCGTTTCTGCATGCTCTATGTTGGTGGAGTAACAACTATGTCTATTTAAATATGGCTGTGCTGAATATAGTAGTAGTGGCAACTACTGAGCGTTTCGTAAAGTTTAAATGTTTCAGAACGGACACTAACACTGCTAGAATATCTAAAAAGATATATTAGGCCCTCTAGCATACAAGCTGAAAACGCAGAATTAAATTACTACCTTTAAGATGTTGAAAAACCGCTTTATAAGGTTCTAAATACGTTCAGTGCTAAACATAAACTATATATAATGCGTCTTTACTACTTAATAGTCACTTCTCTGTAGTTTCTATGTTGGTGGCATAACAACGATGTTTATTTGATTATGGGTGTACCTTAATGTACCAGAACGGACACTTTAGCGATTCTTGAATAACTAAAAAATATATTAGGTCCTCTAGCATACAAGCTGAAGCGCAGAGTAAAAGTATTAACTTTAAGATTTTGCCAAAGCGCTTTATAAGGTTCTAAAGACGTCCAATACTCACCATAAAATATAGAATGCTTTTTGACTGCTTAATAGACTCGTTTCTGTATGCTCTATGTTGGTGGCGTAACAACTATGTCTATTTAAATATGGCTGTGCTGGATATAGTAGTAGTGGCAACTACTGAGCGTTTCGTAAAGTTTAAATGTTTCAGAACGGACACTAACACTGCTAGAATATCTAAAAAGATATATTAGGCCCTCTAGCATACAAGCTGAAAACGCAGAATTAAATTACTACCTTTAAGATGTTGAAAAACCGCTTTATAAGGTTCTAAATACGTTCAGTGCTAAACATAAACTATATATAATGCGTCTTTACTACTTAATAGTCACTTCTCTGTAGTTTCTATGTTGGTGGCATAACAACGATGTTTATTTAATTATGGGTGTACCTTAATGTACCAGAACGGACACTTTAGCGATTCTTGAATAACTAAAAAATATATTAGGTCCTCTAGCATACAAGCTGAAGCGCAGAGTAAAAGTATTAACTTTAAGATTTTGCCAAAGCGCTTTATAAGGTTCTAAAGACGTCCAATACTCACCATAAAATATAGAATGCTTTTTGACTGCTTAATAGACTCGTTTCTGTATGCTCTATGTTGGTGGCGTAACAACTATGTCTATTTAAATATGGCTGTGCTGGATATAGTAGTAGTGGCAACTACTGAGCGTTTCGTAAAGTTTAAATGTTTCAGAACGGACACTAACACTGCTAGAATATCTAAAAAGATATATTAGGCCCTCTAGCATACAAACTGAAAACGCAGAATTAAATTACTACCTTTAAGATGTTGAAAAACCGCTTTATAAGGTCCTAAATACGTTCAGTGCTAAACATAAACTATATATAATGCGTCTTTACTACTTAATAGTCACTTCTCTGTAGTTTCTATGTTGGTGGCATAACAACGATGTTTATTTGATTATGGGTGTACCTTAATGTACCAGAACGGACACTTCTAGCGATTCTTGAATAACTAAAAAATATATTAGGTCCTCTAGCATACAAGCTGAAGCGCAGAGTAAAAGTATTAACTTTAAGATTTTGCCAAAGCGCTTTATAAGGTTCTAAAGACGTCCAATACTCACCATAAAATATAGAATGCTTTTTGACTGCTTAATAGACTCGTTTCTGTATGCTCTATGTTGGTGGCGTAACAACTATGTCTATTTAAATATGGCTGTGCTGGATATAGTAGTAGTGGCAACTACTGAGCGTTTCGTAAAGTTTAAATGTTTCAGAACGGACACTAACACTGCTAGAATATCTAAAAAGGTATATTAGGCCCTCTAGCATACAAGCTGAAAACGCAGAATTAAATTACTACCTTTAAGATGTTGAAAAACCGCTTTATAAGGTTCTAAATACGTTCAGTGCTAAACATAAACTATATATAATGCGTCTTTACTACTTAATAGTCACTTCTCTGTAGTTTCTATGTTGGTGGCATAACAACGATGTTTATTTGATTATGGGTGTACCTTATTGTACCAGAACGGACACTTCTAGCGATTCTTGAATAACTAAAAAATATATTAGGTCCTCTAGCATACAAGCTGAAGCGCAGAGTAAAAGTATTAACTTTAAGATTTTGCCAAAGCGCTTTATAAGGTTCTAAAGACGTTCAATACTCACCATAAAATATAGAATGCTTTTTGACTGCTTAATAGACTCGTTTCTGCATGCTCTATGTTGGTGGAGTAACAACTATGTCTATTTAATATGGCTGTGCTGAATATAGTAGTAGTGGCAACTACTGAGCGTTTCGTAAAGTTTAAATGTTTCAGAACGGACACTAACACTGCTAGAATATCTAAAAAGATATATTAGGCCCTCTAGCATACAAGCTGAAAACGCAGAATTAAATTACTACCTTTAAGATGTTGAAAAACCGCTTTATAAGGTTCTAAATACGTTCAGTGCTAAACATAAACTATATATAATGCGTCTTTACTACTTAATAGTCACTTCTCTGTAGTTTCTATGTTGGTGGCATAACAACGATGTTTATTTGATTATGGGTGTACCTTAATGTACCAGAACGGTCACTTTTAGCGATTCTTGAATAACTAAAAAATATATTAGGTCTTCTAGCATACAATCTGAAGCGCAGAGTAAAAGTATTAACTTTAAGATTTTGCCAAAGCGCTTTATAAGGTTCTAAATACGTCCAGTACTCAACATAAACTATAGAATGCTTTTTGACTGCTTAATAGACTCGTTTCTGTATGCTCGATGTTGGTGACGTAACAACTATGTCTATTTAAACATGGCTGGGCTGGTTATAGTAGTAGTGGCAATTGCTGTGGGTTTCGTAAAGTTTAAATGTTCCAGAACGAACACTAACACTTCTAGAATATCTAAAAAGATATATTAGGCCCTCTAGCATACAAGCTAAAAACGCAGCGTTAAAGTACTACCTTTATGATGTTGAAAAACCGCTCTATAAAGTTCTAAATACGTTCAGTGTTAAATATAAACTATATAATGCGTCTTTACTACTTAATAGTCACTTTTCTGTAGTTTATATGTTGGTGGCCTAACAACTATGTTTATTTGATTATGGGTGTACCTTAATGTACCAGAACGGTCACTGCTAGCGATTCTTGAATAACTACAAAATATATTAGGTCCTCTAGCATACAAGCTGAAGCGCAGAGTAAAAGTATTAACTTTAAGATTTTGCCGTACGCTTTATAAGGTTCTAAATGCGTCCAGTACTCAACATAAACTATATAATGCTTTTTGACTGATTAATAGACTCGTTTCTGTATGCTCTATGTTGGTGGCGTAACAATTATGTCTATTTAAAAATAGCTGAGCTGGATATAGTAGTAGTGGCAATTGCTGAGCGTTTCGTAAAGCTTAAATGTTCCAGAACGGACACTAACACTTCTAGAATATCTAAAAAGATATATTAGGCCCTCTAGCATACAAGCTGAAAACGCAGAGTTAATGTACTACCTTTAAGATGTTGAAATACCGATTATAAAGTTCTAAATACGTTCAGTGCTAAACATAAACTATATAATGCGTCTTTACTACTTAATTGTCCCTTTTTTGTAGTTTCTATGTTGGTGGCCTAACATCTATGTTTATTTGATTATGGGTGTACCTTAATGTACCAGAACGGTCACTTCTAGCGATTCTTGAATAACTAAACAAAATATATTAGGTCTTCTAGCATACAATCTGAAGCGCAGAGTAAAAGTATTAACTTTAAGATTTTGCCAAAGCGCTTTATAAGGTTCTAAAGACGTCCAATACTCACCATAAAATATAGAATGCTTTTTGACTGCTTAATAGACTCGTTTCTGTATGCTCTATGTTGGTGGAGTAACAACTATGTCTATTTAAATATGGCTGTGCTGGATATAGTAGTAGTGGCAACTACTGAGCGTTTCGTAAAGTTTAAATGTTTCAGAACGGACACTAACACTTCTAGAATATCTAAAAAGATATATTAGGCCCTCTAGCATACAAGCTAAAAACGCAGCGTTAAAGTACTACCTTTATGATGTTGAAAAACCGCTCTATAAAGTTCTAAATACGTTCAGTGTTAAATATAAACTATATAATGCGTCTTTACTACTTAATAGTCACTTTTCTGTAGTTTATATGTTGGTGGCCTAACAACTATGTTTATTTGATTATGGGTGTACCTTAATGTACCAGAACGGTCACTGCTAGCGATTCTTGAATAACTACAAAATATATTAGGTCCTCTAGCATACAAGCTGAAGCGCAGAGTAAAAGTATTAACTTTAAGATTTTGCCGTACGCTTTATAAGGTTCTAAATGCGTCCAGTACTCAACATACACTATATAATGCTTTTTGACTGATTAATAGACTCGTTTCTGTATGCTCTATGTTGGTGGCGTAACAATAATGTCTATTTAAATATAGCTGAGCTGGATATAGTAGTAGTGGCAATTGCTGAGCGTTTCGTAAAGCTTAAATGTTCCAGAACGGACACTAACACTTCTAGAATATCTAAAAAGATATATTAGGCCCTCTAGCATACAAGCTGAAAACGCAGAGTTAATGTACTAACTTTAAGATGTTGAAATACCGCTTATAAAGTTCTAAATACGTTCAGTGCTAAACATAAACTATATAATGCGTCTTTACTACTTAATTGTCCCTTTTTTGTAGTTTCTATGTTGGTGGCCTAACAACTATGTTTATTTGATTATGGGTGTACCTTAATGTACCAGAACGGTCACTTCTAGCGATTCTTGAATAACTAAAAAATATATTAGGTCCTCTAGCATACAAGCTGAACCGCAGAGTAAAAGTATTAACATTAAGATTTTGCCAAAGCGCTTTATAAGGTTCTAAAGACGTCCAATACTCACCATAAAATATAGAATGCTTTTGACTGCTTAATAGACTCGTTTCTGTATGCTCTATGTTGGTGGAGTAACAACTATGTCTATTTAAATATGGCTGTGCTGGATATAGTAGTAGTGGCAACTACTGAGCGTTTCGTAAAGTTTAAATGTTTCAGAACGGACACTAACACTGCTAGAATATCTAAAAAGATATATTAGGCCCTCTAGCATACAAGCTGAAAACGCAGAATTAAATTACTACCTTTAAGATGTTGAAAAACCGCTTTATAAGGTTCTAAATACGTTCAGTGCTAAACATAAACTATATATAATGCGTCTTTACTACTTAATAGTCACTTCTCTGTAGTTTCTATTTTGGTGGCCTAACAACTATGTTTATTTGATTATGGGTGTACCTTAATGTACCAGAACGGTCACTGCAAGCGATTCTTGAATAACTACAAAATATATTAGGTCTTCTAGCATACAATCTGAAGCGCAGAGTAAAAGTATTAACTTTAAGATTTTGCCAAAGCGCTTTATAAGGTTCTAAAGACGTCCAATACTCACCATAAAATATAGAATGCTTTTTGACTGCTTAATAGACTCGTTTCTGTATGCTCTATGTTGGTGGAGTAACAACTATGTCTATTTAAATATGGCTGTGCTGGATATAGTAGTAGTGGCAACTACTGAGCGTTTCGTAAAGTTTAAATGTTTCAGAACGGACACTAACACTTCTAGAATATCTAAAAAGATATATTAGGCCCTCTAGCATACAAGCTAAAAACGCAGCGTTAAAGTACTACCTTTATGATGTTGAAAAACCGCTCTATAAAGTTCTAAATACGTTCAGTGTTAAATATAAACTATATAATGCGTCTTTACTACTTAATAGTCACTTTTCTGTAGTTTATATGTTGGTGGCCTAACAACTATGTTTATTTGATTATGGGTGTAGCTTAATGTACCAGAACGGTCACTGCTAGCGATTCTTGAATAACTACAAAATATATTAGGTCCTCTAGCATACAAGCTGAAGCGCAGAGTAAAAGTATTAACTTTAAGATTTTGCCGTACGCTTTATAAGGTTCTAAATGCGTCCAGTACTCAACATACACTATATAATGCTTTTTGACTGATTAATAGACTCGTTTCTGTATGCTCTATGTTGGTGGCGTAACAATAATGTCTATTTAAATATAGCTGAGCTGGATATAGTAGTAGTGGCAATTGCTGAGCGTTTCGTAAAGCTTAAATGTTCCAGAACGGACACTAACACTTCTAGAATATCTAAAAAGATATATTAGGCCCTCTAGCATACAAGCTGAAAACGCAGAGTTAATGTACTAACTTTAAGATGTTGAAATACCGCTTATAAAGTTCTAAATACGTTCAGTGCTAAACATAAACTATATAATGCGTCTTTACTACTTAATTGTCCCTTTTTTGTAGTTTCTATGTTGGTGGCCTAACAACTATGTTTATTTGATTATGGGTGTACCTTAATGTACCAGAACGGTCACTTCTAGCGATTCTTGAATAACTAAAAAATATATTAGGTCCTCTAGCATACAAGCTGAACCGCAGAGTAAAAGTATTAACATTAAGATTTTGCCAAAGCGCTTTATAAGGTTCTAAAGACGTCCAATACTCACCATAAAATATATAATGCTTTTTGACTGCTTAATAGACTCGTTTCTGTATGCTCTATGTTGGTGGAGTAACAACTATGTCTATTTAAATATGGCTGTGCTGGATATAGTAGTAGTGGCAACTACTGAGCGTTTCGTAAAGTTTAAATGTTTCAGAACGGACACTAACACTGCTAGAATATCTAAAAAGATATATTAGGCCCTCTAGCATACAAGCTGAAAACGCAGAATTAAATTACTACCTTTAAGATGTTGAAAAACCGCTTTATAAGGTTCTAAATACGTTCAGTGCTAAACATAAACTATATATAATGCGTCTTTACTACTTAATAGTCACTTCTCTGTAGTTTCTATGTTGGTGGCATAACAACGATGTTTATTTGATTATGGGTGTACCTTAATGTACCAAAACGGACACTTCTAGCGATTCTTGAATAACTAAAAAATATATTAGGTCCTCTAGCATACAAGCTGAAGCGCAGAGTAAAAGTATTAACTTTAAGATTTTGCCAAAGCGCTTTATAAGGTTCTAATGACGTCCAATACTCACCATAAAATATAGAATGCTTTATGACTGCTTAATAGACTCGTTTCTGTATGCTCTATGTTGGTGGAGTAACAACTATGTCTATTTAAATATGGCTGTGCTGGATATAGTAGTAGTAGCAACTACTGAGCGTTTCGTAAAGTTTAAATGTTCCAGAACGGACACTACCACTTCTAGAATATCTAAAAAGATATATTAGGCCCTCTAGCATACAAGCTGAAAACGCAGAGTTAATGTACTAACTTTAAGATGTTGAAATACCGCTTTATAAGGTTCTAAATACGTTCAGTGCTAAATTTAAACTATATATAATGCGTCTTTACTACTTAATAGTCACTTCTCTGTAGTTTCTATGTTGGTGGCATAACTACGATGTTTATTTGATTATGGGTGTACCTTAATGTACCAGAACGGACACTTCTAGCGATTCTTGAATAACTAAAAAATATATTAGGTCCTCTAGCATACAAGCTGAAGCGCAGAGTAAAAGTATTAACTTTAAGATTTTGCCAAAGCGCTTTATAAGGTTCTAAAGACGTCCAATACTCACCATAAAATATAGAATGCTTTTTGACTGCTTAATAGACTCGTTTCTGTATGCTCTATGTTGGTGGAGTAACAACTATGTCTATTTAAATATGGCTGTGCTGGATATAGTAGTAGTGGCAACTACTGAGCGTTTCGTAAAGTTTAAATGTTTCAGAACGGACACTAGCACTGCTAGAATATCTAAAAAGATATATTAGGCCCTCTATCATACAAGCTGAAAACGCAGAATTAAATTACTACCTTTAAGATGTTGAAAAACCGCTTTATAAGGTTCTAAATACGTTCAGTGCTAAATTTAAACTATATATAATGCGTCTTTACTACTTTATAGTCACTTCTCTGTAGTTTCTATGTTGGTGGCATAACAACGATGTTTATTTGATTATGGGTGTACCTTAATGTACCAGAACGGTCACTTCTAGCGATTCTTGAATAACTAAAAAATATATTAGGTCCTCTAGCATACAATCTGAAGCGCAGAGTAAAAGTATTAACTTTAAGATTTTGCCAAAGCGCTTTATAAGGTTCTAAATACGTCCAGTACTCAACGTCAAGTATATAATACTTGTTGACTGCTAAAATATAGAATGCTTTTTGACTGCTTAATAGACTCGTTTCTGTATGCTCGATGTTGGTGACGTAACAAATATGTCTATTTAAACATGGCTGGGCTGGTTATAGTAGTAGTGGCAAGTGCTGTGGGTTTCGTAAAGTTTAAATGTTCCAGAACGAACACTAACACTTCTAGAATATCTAAAAAGATATATTAGGCCCTCTAGCATACAAGCTAAAAGTCAGCGTTAAAGTACTACCTTTATGATGTTGAAAAACCGCTCTATAAAGTTCTAACTACGTTCAGTGTTAAATATAAACTATATAATGCGTCTTTACTACTTAATAGTCACTTTTCTGTAGTTTATATGTTGGCGGCCTAACAACTATGTTTATTTGATTATGGGTGTACCTTAATGTACCAGAACGGTCACTGCTAGCGATTCTTGAATAACTACAAAATATATTAGGTCCTCTAGCATACAAGCTGAAGCGCAGAGTAAAAGTATTAACTTTAAGATTTTGCCGTACGCTTTATAAGGTTCTAAATGCGTCCAGTACTCAACATAAACTATATAATGCTTTTTGACTGATTAATAGACTCGTTTCTGTATGCTTTATGTTGGTGGCGTAACAATTATGTCTATTTAAATATAGCTGAGCTGGATATAGTAGTAGTGGCAATTGCTGAGCGTTTCGTAAAGCTTAAATGTTCCAGAACGGACACTAACACTTCTAGAATATCTAAAAAGATATATATATTAGGCCCTCTAGCATACAAGCTGAAAACGCAGAGTTAATGTACTACCTTTAAGATGTTGAAATACCGCTTATAAAGTTCTAAATACGTTCAGTGCTAAACATAAACTATATAATGCGTCTTTACTACTTAATTGTCTCTTTTTTGTAGTTTCTATGTTGGTGGCCTAACAACTATGTTTATTTGATTATGGGTTTACCTTAATGTACCAGAACGGTAACTGCTAGCGCTTCTTGAATAACTAAAAAATATATTAGGTCCTCTAGCATACAAGCTGAAGCGCAGAGTAAAAGTGTTAACTTTAAGATTTTGCCAAAGCACTTTATAAGGTTCTAAATACGTCCAGTACTCAACATAAACTATATAATGCTTTTTGACTGATTAATAGACTCGTTTCTGTATGCTCTATGTTGGTGGAGTAACAACTATGTCTATTTAAATATAGCTGCGCTGGATATAGTAGTAGTGGCAATTGCTGAGCGTTTCGTAAAGTTTAAATGTTCCAGATCGGACACTAACACTGGTTAACGGATAATATTAAGTTCATGATGACTATAAGAGATAAAGCTTTAAAACGCTTTAAAAAAACCAAAAATCCTGTTCATTGGGACTACTACAAATCTTTGCGTAACTTAGTGACATTATCTATCAGGAATGAAAAGAAAGCGTATCTTAACCATACATTTGCCCAACGTAATGTTAAAGATTTCTGGAGGGATTTGAAGCAATGTACGGATCTTGCTAACAAAAAGTCAAACAAAATTCCACTACACCTTAAAGATGTTAATATTATTAATAATTTTTTTATTGATTCTACGCAGCAGTTTGGTGACGTAGATCCTGAAGTCTTGCAGCTTTATGCTCAAGTAAGATCTGATGTCTCCTCCAAATTTAAATTTACTTTAGTGTCCGAAACTGATGTAATTAAATATTTGAGGACAATTAAATCTAATGCTATTGGGTCTGATAATATCAATTTGCTAATGATCAATCTTTGTTGTCCCTGTATAGCTCCATATATTACTCATATTATTAATAGTTGCCTTTCGGAATGTATATTTCCCGAGCAGTGGAAGATTGCAAGAATACTGCCTTTAGCTAAAGTAACTTCTCCCAAAGAGGTTAAAGATTTGAGACCGATTAGTATTTTGCCAGTGTTGTCGAAAGTCTTGGAAAAGATTATGGATTATCAAATTAGAACTTTCTTAGATGATAATCAGCTTTTTCCATCACTACAATCGGGATTTAGATCAAACTACAGTTGCATGTCAGCGCTGCTTAATGTGTCTGATGATATTATACGGGCAACGGATGAAGGAAAAGTGACGGCATTAGTACTGCTCGACTTTTCCAAGGCTTTCGATACCATCAACCACTCTCTGATGCTTGCGATTTTGCATAGCTTCGGGTTTAATCATTCGGCCATCTCACTAATAGAGAGTTATCTGCGAGGTCGTCAACAATGCGTTGTTTTAGAAAATAATACGTCTGATTTAAAAACTGTTGTGCGAGGCGTGCCTCAGGGATCAATATTGGGTCCATTACTTTATGTAATTTATTCATCAACTTTGTGTAACAGGCTATCCCACTGCTCTTATCATCAGTATGCTGACGACACGCAGATATACCTATCTTTTGATATAAAAGATCGTTTAAATGCATCAATATTAATTAATGAAGAGCTGAGTAAGCTAATGGAGTTTGCAGCTTCACATTGCCTTCGAGTTAATCCAGCTAAATCTGTAGTTATGTACTTTGGATCTGGACCTTCAAGAGACATATTGCTGCAGGACTTCGTTGTTCGGATAAATAATGTACCGTTGCCTGTCTCTGAAACTGCCAGGAGTTTGGGGGTGATTTTTGATCAAAATCTTCGATTTCGAGAACATGTCAATTCTTGCATTAGAAAAGCCTATGGTAACCTGAAGTTGTTATATAACCATAGACGAGTTTTAAACAAGGAAATTAAAACTATTCTTTGTGAGGCATTAGTTCTCTCCCATTTTAATTACTGTGATGTTCTCTATGGCCCTTGCATTGACAGCAACACAGCTCGGAAAATCCAAGTTGTTCAGAATTCTTGTTTAAGACTCATATATGGTGTTAAGCGTAGGCAACACATCTCACCAAAATTAAAAGAAACCAATTGGCTCAACATGGAAAAAAGACGCTTACTGCACGCTTCTGTTTTTTATCATAAGGTGATTCTAAAGAACTCTCCTCCATATCTTACTCAAAAAATACGTTTTCGTATAGATATTCATAACTTGAACTTAAGATTTAGGGGTCTGATTGTACTACCAGCTCATAAAACAAAGTTTTTTGAAAGGTCATTTACTCACAACATTTACAAAGTGTATAATTCTGTACCAAAATGTTTTAAAACTGTCTTGGTATCTGTTTTTAGATCACGAATGAAAGAATGGCTTAGTTCTAAGTAGACTAAACGTAATTTTTTTTAAAATATATCAAATTTGCGAGTGTCAGTAGCTATAATTTTCTGCTTTCGTTTTTTGTTGTATTTGTAAACCCACAACAACTACATGTGTATATATCCATATAACATAGTTTTTTTTTGTTAGCGGAGGTATGGTAGAGCAGTGGCTTTTTCTGCTTTTAGAAAGAGCCACCTGAATACCTTCGCTTTCCCAAATGTGTGTGTGTATAGTGTTACTAATTAATTTACAATATTAATTTGGAAATAAAACTTATTATTAATATTAATTAATTAAACACTTCTAGAATATCTAAAAAGATATATTAGGCCCTCTAGCATACAAGCTGAAAACGCAGAGTTAAAGTACTACCTTTAAGATGTTGAAATACCGCTTATAAAGTTCAAAATACGTTCAGTGCTAAACATAAACTATATAATGCGTCTTTACTACTTAAATGTCACTTTTTTGTAGTTTCTATGTTGGTGGCCTAGCAACTATGTTTATTTGATTATGGGTTTACCTTAATGTACCAGAACGGTCACTGCTAGCGCTTGTTGAATAACTAAAAAATATATTAGGTCCTCTAGCACACAAGCTGAAGCGCAGAGTAAAAGTGTTAGCTTTAAGATTTTGCCAAAGCACTTTATAAGGTTCTAAATACGTCCAGGACTCAACATAAACTATATAATGCTTTTTGACTGATTAATAGACTCGTTTCTGTATGCTCTATGGTGGTGGAGTAACAACTATGTCTATTTAAATATAGCTGCGGTGGATATAGTAGTAGTGGCAATTGCTGAGTGTTTCGTAAAGCTTAAATGTTCCAGAACCGACACTAACACCTCTAGAATATCTAAAAAGCTATATTAGGCCCTCTAGCATACAAGCTGAAAGCGTAGAGTTAAATTACTACCTTTAAGATGTTGAAAAACCGCTTTATAAAGTTCTAAATACGTTCAGTGCTAAACATAAACTATATAATGCGTCTTTACTACTTAATAGTCACTTTTCTGTAGTTTCTATGTTGGTGGCCTATCAACTATGTTTATTTGATTATGGGTGTAACTTAATGTACCAGAACAGTCACTGCTAGCGATTCTTGAATAACTAAAAAATATATTAGGTCCTCTAGCATACAAGATGAAGCGCAGAGTAAAAGTATTAACTTTAAAAATTTTCCAAAGCGTTTTATAAGGTTCTAAACACGTCCAGTACTCAACATAAACTATAGAATGCTTTTTGACTGCTTAATTGACTCGTTTCTGTAAGCTCTATGTTGGTGGTGTAACAATGTCTATTTAAATATGGCTGTGCTGGATATAGTAGTAGTGGCAACTGCTGAGCGTTTCGTAAAGCTTAAATGTTCCAAAACAGACCCTAACACTTCTAGAATATATAAAAAGCTATATTAGGCCCTCTAGCATACAAGCTGAAAACGTAGAGTTAAATTACTAACTCTAAGATGTTGAAAAACCGCTTTATAGAGTTCTAAATACGTTCCGTGCTAAACATAAACTATATAATGCGACTTTACAACTTAATTGTCACTTTTTTGTAGTTTCTATGTTGGTGGCCTAACAACTATGTTTATTTGATTATGGGTGTACCAGAACGATCACTGCTACCGCTTCTTGAATAATAAAAAATATATTAGGTCCTCTAGCATACAAGCTGAAGCGCAGAGTAAAAGTATTAACTTTAAGATTTTGCCAAAGCGCTTTATAAAGTTCTAAATACGTCGAGTACTCAACATAAACTATAGAATGCTTTTTGACTGCTTAATAAACTCGTTTTTGCATGCTCGATGTTGGTGGCATAATAACTATGTCTATTTAAATATGGCTGTGATGGATATAGTAGTAGTGGCAACTACTGAGCGTTTCGTAAAGTTTAAATGTTTCAGAACGGACACTAACACTGCTAGAATATCTAAAAAGATATATTAGGCCCTCTAGCATACAAGCTGAAAACGCAGAATTAAATTACTACCTTTAAGATGTTGAAAAACCGCTTTATAAGGTTCTAAATACGTTCAGTGCTAAACATAAACTATATATAATGCGTCTTTACTACTTAATAGTCACTTCTCTGTAGTTTCTATGTTGGTGGCATAACAACGATGTTTATTTGATTATGGGTGTACCTTAATGTACCAGAACGGACACTTCTAGCGATTCTTGAATAACTAAAAAATATATTAGGTCCTCTAGCATACAAGCTGAAGCGCAGAGTAAAAGTATTAACTTTAAGATTTTGCCAAAGCGCTTTATAAGGTTCTAAAGACGTCCAATACTCACCATAAAATATAGAATGCTTTTTGACTGCTTAATAGACTCGTTTCTGTATGCTCTATGTTGGTGGAGTAACAACTATGTCTATTTAAATATGGCTGTGCTGGATATAGTAGTAGTGGCAACTACTGAGCGTTTCGTAAAGTTTAAATGTTTCAGAACGGACACTAACACTGCTAGAATATCTAAAAAGATATTTTAGGCCCTCTAGCATACAAGCTGAAAACGCAGAATTAAATTACTACCTTTAAGATGTTGAAAAACCGCTTTATAAGGTTCTAAATACGTTCAGTGCTAAACATAAACTATATATAATGCGTCTTTACTACTTAATAGTCACTTCTCTGTAGTTTCTATGTTGGTGGCATAACAACGATGTTTATTTGATTATGGGTGTACCTTAATGTACCAGAACGGTCACTTTTAGCGATTCTTGAATAACTAAAAAATATATTAGGTCCTCTAGCATACAGTCTGAAGCGCAGAGTAAAAGTATTAACTTTAAGATTTTGCCAAAGCGCTTTATAAGGTTCTAAATACGTCCAGTACTCAACATAAACTATAGAATGCTTTTTGACTGCTTAATAGACTCGTTTCTGTATGCTCGATGTTGGTGACGTAACAACTATGTCTATTTAAACATGGCTGGGCTGGTTATAGTAGTAGTGGCAATTGCTGTGGGTTTCGTAAAGTTTAAATGTTCCAGAACGAACACTAACACTTCTAGAATATCTAAAAAGATATATTAGGCCCTCTAGCATACAAGCTAAAAACGCAGCGTTAAAGTACTACCTTTATGATGTTGAAAAACCGCTCTATAAAGTTCTAAATACGTTCAGTGTTAAATATAAACTATATAATGCGTCTTTACTACTTAATAGTCACTTTTCTGTAGTTTATATGTTGGTGGCCTAACAACTATGTTTATTTGATTATGGGTGTACCTTAATGTACCAGAACGGACACTTCTAGCGATTCTTGAATAACTAAAAAATATATTAGGTCCTCTAGCATACAAGCTGAAGCGCAGAGTAAAAGTATTAACTTTAAGATTTTGCCAAAGCGCTTTATAAGGTTCTAAAGACGTCCAGTACTCAACATAAACTATATAATGCTTTTTGACTGATTAATAGACTCGTTTCTGTATGCTCTATGTTGGTGGCGTAACAATTATGTCTATTTAAATATAGCTGAGCTGGATATAGTAGTAGTGGCAATTGCTGAGCGTTTCGTAAAGCTTAAATGTTCCAGAACGGACACTAACACTTCTAGAATATCTAAAAAGATATATTAGGCCCTCTAGCATACAAGCTGAAAACGCAGAGTTAATGTACTACCTTTAAGATGTTGAAATACCGCTTATAAAGTTCTAAATACGTTCAGTGCTAAACATAAACTATATAATGCGTCTTTACTACTTAATTGTCCCTTTTTTGTAGTTTCTATGTTGGTGACCTAACAACTATGTTTATTTGATTATGGTTGTACCTTAATGTACCAGAACGGTCACTTTTAGCGATTCTTGAATAACTAAAAAATATATTAGGTCCTCTAGCATACAAGCTGAAGCGCAGAGTAAAAGTATTAACTTTAAGATTTTGCCAAAGCGCTTTATAAGGTTCTAAAGACGTCCAATACTCACCATAAAATATACAATGCTTTTTGACTGCTTAATAGACTCGTTTCTGTATGCTCTATGTTGGTGGAGTAACAACTATGTCTATTTAAATATGGCTGTGCTGGATATAGTAGTAGTGGCAACTACTGAGCGTTTCGTAAAGTTTAAATGTTTCAGAACGGACACTAACACTGCTAGAATATCTAAAAAGATATATTAGGCCCTCTAGCATACAAGCTGAAAACGCAGAATTAAATTACTACCTTTAAGATGTTGAAAAACCGCTTTATAAGGTTCTAAATACGTTCAGTGCTAAACATAAACTATATATAATGCGTCTTTACTACTTAATAGTCACTTCTCTGTAGTTTCTATGTTGGTGGCATAACAACGATGTTTATTTAATTATGGGTGTAACTTAATGTACCAGAACGGACACTTCTAGCGATTCTTGAATAACTAAAAAATATATTAGGTCCTCTAGCATACAAGCTGAAGCGCAGAGTAAAAGTATTAACTTTAAGATTTTGCCAAAGCGCTTTATAAGGTTCTAAAGACGTCCAATACTCACCATAAAATATAGAATGCTTTTTGACTGCTTAATAGACTCGTTTCTGTATGCTCTATGTTGGTGGAGTAACAACTATGTCTATTTAAATATGGCTGTGCTGGATATAGTAGTAGTGGCAACTACTGAGCGTTTCGTAAAGTTTAAATGTTTCAGAACGGACACTAACACTGCTAGAATATCTAAAAAGATATATTAGGCCCTCTAGCATACAAGCTGAAAACGCAGAATTAAATTACTACCTTTAAGATGTTGAAAAACCGCTTTATAAGGTTCTAAATACGTTCAGTGCTAAACATAAACTATATATAATGCGTCTTTACTACTTAATAGTCACTTCTCTGTAGTTTCTATGTTGGTGGCATAACAACGATGTTTATTTGATTATGGGTGTACCTTAATGTACCAGAACGGTCACTTTTGGCGATTCTTGAATAACTAAAAAATATATTAGGTCCTCTAGCATACAAGCTGAAGCGCAGAGTAAGGGTATTAACTTTAAGATTTTGCCAAAGCGCTTTATAAGGTTCTAAAGACGTCCAATACTCACCATAAAATATAGAATGCTTTTTGACTGCTTAATAGACTCGTTTCTGTATGCTCTATGTTGGTGGATTAACAACTATGTCTATTTAAATATGGCTGTGCTGGATATAGTAGTAGTGGCAACTACTGAGCGTTTCGTAAAGTTTAAATGTTTCAGAACGGACACTAACACTGCTAGAATATCTAAAAAGATATATTAGGCCCTCTAGCATACAAGCTGAAAACGCAGAATTAAATTACTACCTTTAAGATGTTGAAAAACCGCTTTATAAGGTTCTAAATACGTTCAGTGCTAAACATAAACTATATATAATGCGTCTTTACTACTTAATAGTCACTTCTCTGTAGTTTCTATGTTAGTGGCATAACAACGATGTTTATTTAATTATGGGTGTACCTTAATGTACCAGAACGGACACTTCTAGCGATTCTTGAATAACTAAAAAATATATTAGGTCCTCTAGCATACAAGCTGAAGCGCAGAGTAAAAGTATTAACTTTAAGATTTTGCCAAAGCGCTTTATAAGGTTCTAAAGACGTCCAATACTCACCATAAAATATAGAATGCTTTTTGACTGCTTAATAGACTCGTTTCTGTATGCTCTATGTTGGTGGAGTAACAACTATGTCTATTTAAATATGGCTGTGCTGGATATAGTAGTAGTGGCAACTACTGAGCGTTTCGTAAAGTTTAAATGTTTCAGAACGGACACTAACACTGCTAGAATATCTAAAAAGATATATTAGGCCCTCTAGCATACAAGCTGAAAACGCAGAATTAAATTACTACCTTTAAGATGTTGAAAAACCGCTTTATAAGGTTCTAAATACGTTCAGTGCTAAACATAAACTATATATAATGCGTCTTTACTACTTAATAGTCACTTCTCTGTAGTTTCTATGTTGGTGGCATAACAACGATGTTTATTTAATTATGGGTGTACCTTAATGTACCAGAACGGACACTTCTAGCGATTCTTGAATAACTAAAAAATATATTAGGTCCTCTAGCATACAAGCTGAAGCGCAGAGTAAAAGTATTAACTTTAAGATTTTGCCAAAGCGCTTTATAAGGTTCTATAGACGTCCAATACTCACCATAAAATATAGAATGCTTTTTGACTGTTTAATAGACTCGTTTCTGTATGCTCTATGTTGGTGGAGTAACAACTATGTCTATTTAAATATGGCTGTGCTGGATATAGTAGTAGTGGCAACTACTGAGCGTTTCGTAAGGTTTAAATGTTTCAGAACGGACACTAACACTGCTAGAATATCTAAAAAGATATATTAGGCCCTCTAGCATACAAGCTGAAAACGCAGAATTAAATTACTACCTTTAAGATGTTGAAAAACCGCTTTATAAGGTTCTAAATACGTTCAGTGCTAAACATAAACTATATATAATGCGTCTTTACTACTTAATAGTCACTTCTCTGTAGTTTCTATGTTGGTGGCATAACAACGATGTTTATTTGATTATGGGTGTACCTTAATGTACCAGAACGGTCACTTTTAGCGATTCTTGAATAACTAAAAAATATATTAGGTCCTCTAGCATACAAGCTGAAGCGCAGAGTAAAAGTATTAACTTTAAGATTTTGCCAAAGCGCTTTATAAGGTTCTAAAGACGTCCAATACTCACCATAAAATATAGAATGCTTTTTGACTGCTTAATAGACTCGTTTCTGTATGCTCTATGTTGGTGGAGTAACAACTATGTCTATTTAAATATGGCTGTGCTGGATATAGTAGTAGTGGCAACTACTGATTGTTTCGTAAAGTTTAAATGTTTCAGAACGGACACTAACACTGCTAGAATATCTAAAAAGATATATTAGGCCCTCTAGCATACAAGCTGAAAACGCAGAATTAAATTACTACCTTTAAGATGTTGAAAAACCGCTTTATAAGGTTCTAAATACGTTCAGTGCTAAACATAAACTATATATAATGCGTCTTTACTACTTAATAGTCACTTCTCTGTAGTTTCTATGTTGGTGGCATAACAACGATGTTTATTTGATTATGGGTGTACCTTAATGTACCAGAACGGTCACTTTTAGCGATTCTTGAATAACTAAAAAATATATTAGGTCCTCTAGCATACAATCTGAAGCGCAGAGTAAAAGTATTAACTTTAAGATTTTGCCAAAGCGCTTTATAAGGTTCTAAATACGTCCAGTACTCACCATAAAATATAGAATGCTTTTTGACTGCTTAATAGACTCGTTTCTGTATGCTCGATGTTGGTGACGTAACAACTATGTCTATTTAAACATGGATGGGCTGGTTATAGTAGTAGTGGCAATTGCTGTGGGTTTCGTAAAGTTTAAATGTTCCAGAACGAACACTAACACTTCTAGAATATCTAAAAAGATATATTAGGCCCTCTAGCATACAAGCTGAAAACGCAGAATTAAATTACTACCTTTAAGATGTTGAAAAACCGCTTTATAAGGTTCTAAATACGTTCAGTGCTAAACATAAACTATATATAATGCGTCTTTACTACTTAATAGTCACTTCTCTGTAGTTTCTATGTTGGTGGCATAACAACGATGTTTATTTGATTATGGGTGTACCTTAATGTACCAGAACGGTCACTTTTAGCGATTCTTGAATAACTAAAAAATATATTAGGTCCTCTAGCATACAAGCTGAAGCGCAGAGTAAAAGTATTAACTTTAAGATTTTGCCAAAGCGCTTTATAAGGTTCTAAAGACGTCCAATACTCACCATAAAATATAGAATGCTTTTTGACTGCTTAATAGACTCGTTTCTGTATGCTCTATGTTGGTGGAGTAACAACTATGTCTATTTAAATATGGCTGTGCTGGATATAGTAGTAGTGGCAACTACTGAGCGTTTCGTAAAGTTTAAATGTTTCAGAACGGACACTAACACTGCTAGAATATCTAAAAATATATATTGGGCCCTCTAGCATACAAGCTGAAAACGCAGAATTAAATTACTACCTTTAAGATGTTGAAAAACCGCTTTATAAGGTTCTAAATACGTTCAGTGCTAAACATAAACTATATATAATGCGTCTTTACTACTTAATAGTCACTTCTCTGTAGTTTCTATGTTGGTGGCATAACAACGATGTTTATTTGATTATGGGTGTACCTTAATGTACCAGAACGGACACTTCTAGCGATTCTTGAATAACTAAAAAATATATTAGGTCCTCTAGCATACAAGCTGAAGCGCAGAGTAAAAGTATTAACTTTAAGATTTTGCCAAAGCGCTTTATAAGGTTCTAAAGACGTCCAATACTCACCATAAAATATAGAATGCTTTTTGACTGCTTAATAGACTCGTTTCTGTATGCTCTATGTTGGTGGAGTAACAACTATGTCTATTTAAATATGGCTGTGCTGGATATAGTAGTAGTGGCAACTACTGATTGTTTCGTAAAGTTTAAATGTTTCAGAACGGACACTAACACTGCTAGAATATCTAAAAAGATATATTAGGCCCTCTAGCATACGAGCTGAAAACGCAGAATTAAATTACTACCTTTAAGATGTTGAAAAACCGCTTTATAAGGTTCTAAATACGTTCAGTGCTAAACATAAACTATATATAATGCGTCTTTACTACTTAATAGTCACTTCTCTGTAGTTTCTATGTTGGTGGCATAACAACGATGTTTATTTGATTATGGGTGTACCTTAATGTACCAGAACGGACACTTCTAGCGATTCTTGAATAACTAAAAAATATATTAGGTCCTCTAGCATACAAGCTGAAGCGCAGAGTAAAAGTATTAACTTTAAGATTTTGCCAAAGCGCTTTATAAGGTTCTAAAGACGTCCAATACTCACCATAAAATATAGAATGCTTTTTGACTGCTTAATAGACTCGTTTCTGTATGCTCTATGTTGGTGGAGTAACAACTATGTCTATTTAAATATGGCTATGCTGGATATAGTAGTAGTGGCAACTACTGAGCGTTTCGTAAAGTTTAAATGTTTCAGAACGGACACTAACACTGCTAGAATATCTAAAAAGATATATTAGGCCCTCTAGCATACAAGCTGAAAACGCAGAATTAAATTACTACCTTTAAGATGTTGAAAAACCGCTTTATAAGGTTCTAAATACGTTCAGTGCTAAACATAAACTATATATAATGCGTCTTTACTACTTAATAGTCACTTCTCTGTAGTTTCTATGTTGGTGGCATAACAACGATGTTTATTTGATTATGGGTGTACCTTAATGTACCAGAACGGTCACTTTTAGCGATTCTTGAATAACTAAAAAATATATTAGGTCTTCTAGCATACAATCTGAAGCGCAGAGTAAAAGTATTAACTTTAAGATTTTGCCAAAGCGCTTTATAAGGTTCTAAATACGTCCAGTACTCAACATAAACTATAGAATGCTTTTTGACTGCTTAATAGACTCGTTTCTGTATGCTCGATGTTGGTGACGTAACAACTATGTCTATTTAAACATGGCTGGGCTGGTTATAGTAGTAGTGGCAATTGCTGTGGGTTTCGTAAAGTTTAAATGTTCCAGAACGAACACTAACACTTCTAGAATATCTAAAAAGATATATTAGGCCCTCTAGCATACAAGCTAAAAATTCAGCTCTAAAGTACTACCTTTATGATGTTGAAAAACCGCTCTATAAAGTTCTAAATACGTTCAGTGTTAAATATAAACTATATAATACGTCTTTACTACTTAATAGTCACTTTTCTGTAGTTTATATGTTGGTGGCCTAACAACTATGTTTATTTGATTATGGGTGTACCTTAATGTACCAGAACGGTCACTGCAAGCGATTCTTGAATAACTACAAAATATATTAGGTCTTCTAGCATACAATCTGAAGCGCAGAGTAAAAGTATTAACTTTAAGATTTTGCCAAAGCGCTTTATAAGGTTCTAAAGACGTCCAATACTCACCATAAAATATAGAATGCTTTTTGACTGCTTAATAGACTCGTTTCTGTATGCTCTATGTTGGTGGAGTAACAACTATGTCTATTTAAATATGGCTGTGCTGGATATAGTAGTAGTGGCAACTACTGAGCGTTTCGTAAAGTTTAAATGTTTCAGAACGGACACTAACACTTCTAGAATATCTAAAAAGATATATTAGGCCCTCTAGCATACAATCTAAAAACGCAGCGTTAAAGTACTACCTTTATGATGTTGAAAAACCGCTCTATAAAGTTCTAAATACGTTCAGTGTTAAATATAAACTATATAATGCGTCTTTACTACTTAATAGTCACTTTTCTGTAGTTTATATGTTGGTGGCCTAACAACTATGTTTATTTGATTATGGGTGTACCTTAATGTACCAGAACGGTCACTGCTAGCGATTCTTGAATAACTACAAAATATATTAGGTCCTCTAGCATACAAGCTGAAGCGCAGAGTAAAAGTATTAACTTTAAGATTTTGCCGTACGCTTTATAAGGTTCTAAATGCGTCCAGTACTCAACATACACTATATAATGCTTTTTGACTGATTAATAGACTCGTTTCTGTATGCTCTATGTTGGTGGCGTAACAATAATGTCTATTTAAATATAGCTGAGCTGGATATAGTAGTAGTGGCAATTGCTGAGCGTTTCGTAAAGCTTAAATGTTCCAGAACGGACACTAACACTTCTAGAATATCTAAAAAGATATATTAGGCCCTCTAGCATACAAGCTGAAAACGCAGAGTTAATGTACTAACTTTAAGATGTTGAAATACCGCTTATAAAGTTCTAAATACGTTCAGTGCTAAACATAAACTATATAATGCGTCTTTACTACTTAATTGTCTCTTTTTTGTAGTTTCTATGTTGGTGGCCTAACAACTATGTTTATTTGATTATGGGTGTAACTTAATGTACCAGAACGGTCACTTCTAGCGATTCTTGAATAACTAAAAAATATATTAGGTCCTCTAGCATACAAGCTGAACCGCAGAGTAAAAGTATTAACATTAAGATTTTGCCAAAGCGCTTTATAAGGTTCTAAAGACGTCCAATACTCACCATAAAATATAGAATGCTTTTTGACTGCTTAATAGACTCGTTTCTGTATGCTCTATGTTGGTGGAGTAACAACTATGTCTATTTAAATATGGCTGTGCTGGATATAGTAGTAGTGGCAACTACTGAGCGTTTCGTAAAGTTTAAATGTTTCAGAACGGACACTAACACTGCTAGAATATCTAAAAAGATATATTAGGCCCTCTAGCATACAAGCTGAAAACGCAGAATTAAATTACTACCTTTAAGATGTTGAAAAACCGCTTTATAAGGTTCTAAATACGTTCAGTGCTAAACATAAACTATATATAATGCGTCTTTACTACTTAATAGTCACTTCTCTGTAGTTTCTATGTTGGTGGCATAACAACGATGTTTATTTGATTATGGGTGTACCTTAATGTACCAGAACGGACACTTCTAGCGATTCTTGAATAACTAAAAAATATATTAGGTCCTCTAGCATACAAGCTGAAGCGCAGAGTAAAAGTATTAACTTTAAGATTTTGCCAAAGCGCTTTATAAGGTTCTAATGACGTCCAATACTCACCATAAAATATAGAATGCTTTATGACTGCTTAATAGACTCGTTTCTGTATGCTCTATGTTGGTGGAGTAACAACTATGTCTATTTAAATATGGCTGTGCTGGATATAGTAGTAGTAGCAACTACTGAGCGTTTCGTAAAGTTTAAATGTTCCAGAACGGACACTACCACTTCTAGAATATCTAAAAAGATATATTAGGCCCTCTAGCATACAAGCTGAAAACGCAGAGTTAATGTACTAACTTTAAGATGTTGAAATACCGCTTTATAAGGTTCTAAATACGTTCAGTGCTAAATTTAAACTATATATAATGCGTCTTTACTACTTAATAGTCACTTCTCTGTAGTTTCTATGTTGGTGGCATAACTACGATGTTTATTTGATTATGGGTGTACCTTAATGTACCAGAACGGACACTTCTAGCGATTCTTGAATAACTAAAAAATATATTAGGTCCTCTAGCATACAAGCTGAAGCGCAGAGTAAAAGTATTAACTTTAAGATTTTGCCAAAGCGCTTTATAAGGTTCTAAAGACGTCCAATACTCACCATAAAATATAGAATGCTTTTTGACTGCTTAATAGACTCGTTTCTGTATGCTCTATGTTGGTGGAGTAACAACTATGTCTATTTAAATATGGCTGTGCTGGATATAGTAGTAGTGGCAACTACTGAGCGTTTCGTAAAGTTTAAATGTTTCAGAACGGACACTAGCACTGCTAGAATATCTAAAAAGATATATTAGGCCCTCTATCATACAAGCTGAAAACGCAGAATTAAATTACTACCTTTAAGATGTTGAAAAACCGCTTTATAAGGTTCTAAATACGTTCAGTGCTAAATTTAAACTATATATAATGCGTCTTTACTACTTTATAGTCACTTCTCTGTAGTTTCTATGTTGGTGGCATAACAACGATGTTTATTTGATTATGGGTGTACCTTAATGTACCAGAACGGTCACTTCTAGCGATTCTTGAATAACTAAAAAATATATTAGGTCCTCTAGCATACAATCTGAAGCGCAGAGTAAAAGTATTAACTTTAAGATTTTGCCAAAGCGCTTTATAAGGTTCTAAATACGTCCAGTACTCAACGTCAAGTATATAATACTTGTTGACTGCTAAAATATAGAATGCTTTTTGACTGCTTAATAGACTCGTTTCTGTATGCTCGATGTTGGTGACGTAACAAATATGTCTATTTAAACATGGCTGGGCTGGTTATAGTAGTAGTGGCAAGTGCTGTGGGTTTCGTAAAGTTTAAATGTTCCAGAACGAACACTAACACTTCTAGAATATCTAAAAAGATATATTAGGCCCTCTAGCATACAAGCTAAAAGTCAGCGTTAAAGTACTACCTTTATGATGTTGAAAAACCGCTCTATAAAGTTCTAACTACGTTCAGTGTTAAATATAAACTATATAATGCGTCTTTACTACTTAATAGTCACTTTTCTGTAGTTTATATGTTGGTGGCCTAACAACTATGTTTATTTGATTATGGGTGTACCTTAATGTACCAGAACGGTCACTGCTAGCGATTCTTGAATAACTACAAAATATATTAGGTCCTCTAGCATACAAGCTGAAGCGCAGAGTAAAAGTATTAACTTTAAGATTTTGCCGTACGCTTTATAAGGTTCTAAATGCGTCCAGTACTCAACATACACTATATAATGCTTTTTGACTGATTAATAGACTCGTTTCTGTATGCTCTATGTTGGTGGCGTAACAATAATGTCTATTTAAATATAGCTGAGCTGGATATAGTAGTAGTGGCAATTGCTGAGCGTTTCGTAAAGCTTAAATGTTCCAGAACGGACACTAACACTTCTAGAATATCTAAAAAGATATATTAGGCCCTCTAGCATACAAGCTGAAAACGCAGAGTTAATGTACTAACTTTAAGATGTTGAAATACCGCTTATAAAGTTCTAAATACGTTCAGTGCTAAACATAAACTATATAATGCGTCTTTACTACTTAATTGTCCCTTTTTTGTAGTTTCTATGTTGGTGGCCTAACAACTATGTTTATTTGATTATGGGTGTACCTTAATGTACCAGAACGGTCACTTCTAGCGATTCTTGAATAACTAAAAAATATATTAGGTCCTCTAGCATACAAGCTGAACCGCAGAGTAAAAGTATTAACATTAAGATTTTGCCAAAGCGCTTTATAAGGTTCTAAAGACGTCCAATACTCACCATAAAATATAGAATGCTTTTTGACTGCTTAATAGACTCGTTTCTGTATGCTCTATGTTGGTGGAGTAACAACTATGTCTATTTAAATAAGGCTGTGCTGGATATAGTAGTAGTGGCAACTACTGAGCGTTTCGTAAAGTTTAAATGTTTCAGAACGGACACTAACACTGCTAGAATATCTAAAAAGATATATTAGGCCCTCTAGCATACAAGCTGAAAACGCAGAATTAAATTACTACCTTTAAGATGTTGAAAAACCGCTTTATAAGGTTCTAAATACGTTCAGTGCTAAACATAAACTATATATAATGCGTCTTTACTACTTAATAGTCACTTCTCTGTAGTTTCTATGTTGGTGGCATAACAACGATGTTTATTTGATTATGGGTGTACCTTAATGTACCAGAACGGACACTTCTAGCGATTCTTGAATAACTAAAAAATATATTAGGTCCTCTAGCATACAAGCTGAAGCGCAGAGTAAAAGTATTAACTTTAAGATTTTGCCAAAGCGCTTTATAAGGTTCTAATGACGTCCAATACTCACCATAAAATATAGAATGCTTTATGACTGCTTAATAGACTCGTTTCTGTATGCTCTATGTTGGTGGAGTAACAACTATGTCTATTTAAATATGGCTGTGCTGGATATAGTAGTAGTAGCAACTACTGAGCGTTTCGTAAAGTTTAAATGTTCCAGAACGGACACTACCACTTCTAGAATATCTAAAAAGATATATTAGGCCCTCTAGCATACAAGCTGAAAACGCAGAGTTAATGTACTAACTTTAAGATGTTGAAATACCGCTTTATAAGGTTCTAAATACGTTCAGTGCTAAATTTAAACTATATATAATGCGTCTTTACTACTTAATAGTCACTTCTCTGTAGTTTCTATGTTGGTGGCATAACTACGATGTTTATTTGATTATGGGTGTACCTTAATGTACCAGAACGGACACTTCTAGCGATTCTTGAATAACTAAAAAATATATTAGGTCCTCTAGCATACAAGCTGAAGCGCAGAGTAAAAGTATTAACTTTAAGATTTTGCCAAAGCGCTTTATAAGGTTCTAAAGACGTCCAATACTCACCATAAAATATAGAATGCTTTTTGACTGCTTAATAGACTCGTTTCTGTATGCTCTATGTTGGTGGAGTAACAACTATGTCTATTTAAATATGGCTGTGCTGGATATAGTAGTAGTGGCAACTACTGAGCGTTTCGTAAAGTTTAAATGTTTCAGAACGGACACTAGCACTGCTAGAATATCTAAAAAGATATATTAGGCCCTCTATCATACAAGCTGAAAACGCAGAATTAAATTACTACCTTTAAGATGTTGAAAAACCGCTTTATAAGGTTCTAAATACGTTCAGTGCTAAATTTAAACTATATATAATGCGTCTTTACTACTTTATAGTCACTTCTCTGTAGTTTCTATGTTGGTGGCATAACAACGATGTTTATTTGATTATGGGTGTACCTTAATGTACCAGAACGGTCACTTCTAGCGATTCTTGAATAACTAAAAAATATATTAGGTCCTCTAGCATACAATCTGAAGCGCAGAGTAAAAGTATTAACTTTAAGATTTTGCCAAAGCGCTTTATAAGGTTCTAAATACGTCCAGTACTCAACGTCAAGTATATAATACTTGTTGACTGCTAAAATATAGAATGCTTTTTGACTGCTTAATAGACTCGTTTCTGTATGCTCGATGTTGGTGACGTAACAAATATGTCTATTTAAACATGGCTGGGCTGGTTATAGTAGTAGTGGCAAGTGCTGTGGGTTTCGTAAAGTTTAAATGTTCCAGAACGAACACTAACACTTCTAGAATATCTAAAAAGATATATTAGGCCCTCTAGCATACAAGCTAAAAGTCAGCGTTAAAGTACTACCTTTATGATGTTGAAAAACCGCTCTATAAAGTTCTAACTACGTTCAGTGTTAAATATAAACTATATAATGCGTCTTTACTACTTAATAGTCACTTTTCTGTAGTTTATATGTTGGCGGCCTAACAACTATGTTTATTTGATTATGGGTGTACCTTAATGTACCAGAACGGTCACTGCTAGCGATTCTTGAATAACTACAAAATATATTAGGTCCTCTAGCATACAAGCTGAAGCGCAGAGTAAAAGTATTAACTTTAAGATTTTGCCGTACGCTTTATAAGGTTCTAAATGCGTCCAGTACTCAACATAAACTATATAATGCTTTTTGACTGATTAATAGACTCGTTTCTGTATGCTTTATGTTGGTGGCGTAACAATTATGTCTATTTAAAT